>CAUYLG010018725.1:0-24506 GCA_963573385.1 Cacajao melanocephalus
TATATAATGAATTTATAGATTATATATAATATATATAATGAATTTATAGATTATATATAATATATAATGAATCTATAGATTATATATAATATATAATGATTTATAGATTACATAATATAATGAATTTATACATTATATATATTACATATAATGAATTTATACATTATATATAATATAGAATGAAATTATAGATTACATAATATATAATGAATTTATACATTATATAATATATGATGAATTTATACATTATATATAATATATATGTTATATACATGCATACATATAGTTTTTATAACATTTTATAAAATTGGCCTTCATTTTCTCCTGAGCTGACTATAACCTGGATGTGGCTATATTTTGTTGACAATGAGAGGCAGATCCTCAATACTATTAAATAATCAAGCAGATCATGGAATTGGTCTCATTTAGGAAAATGTAAGTGTTTAACCCCATCTTCATTTGTGGAAATAAATGATATATCAGAATTAAAAACATCTTGCATTTATTAGGCAGCCAATCGTAAGTCATGCTACTTAAATGAAGTTTAATGAATTCTGTTTCAGTTAAATTGACTGGATTTGAATCAAACTGGTATATGCTACTAAAGAAGCTGTAATATAATAATTTTATATAGCTGCATTTTTACTTAAAATGTCTGCTGTTTAGAGATGACTTCATTTTTAGAAGGCATAGTTTGTATGCATGTTTCAAAGGGCTGGTCTATTTTTTCTTCCTAGCAGAGAGGCATATCCTGCTCGATGTCTTTATTGTCTTCTGTCTATAGAGACACAGGACATCCAGGTGTGTTTTGTTTCAGGAGACAAAGGCTTATTTTGTGATGATAAAGAGATCATTCCTGAAACATAGTTGGTATCACAGGGAGTCTAGAATTTTACATTATGCTCAGAATTTTGTGAGGTAACTTTTAAAAATGGAATATTTAACTTTTTTTTTTTTAAGGAATGTTCTTTCTCCCTCTCTGCTTTATAATGATTTTTTTCAGAAAAGAACATTCTGGTTTCTTAATTTTAAGGATAAGTGAAGGAGGTGACAGTTTTAAATGTATGCTTGAGCACTCTCTCACCGGGTTACTCTTTGAAAATAACCATTCTAACAATGAATATTTGACGGAGACAGTCAGTTCATGCCAGAGCTGGGTTTAAGGCAATTCCTGAAAGTGCCCGGGATCCTGGGAGGAGGAGAGTGTTGGGAATGAGGCCATTGGGAGTTCTGGGTGATCACTTTCATTTAAGGAGCTCCACGAAAGTTGGAATTAAGCTGATATCTCAGATACACCTATCTAGTGACTCCACCCTTCAGTCATTACGGAGAAGCGAGTTTCCTTATCACCAATTTCTCTTCACTCTCTGCAGGTCACTTTTCGCCATTTTTAATGCTTCCCTTTACTTTCTCCCTCCTGTACCTTTCTCCTTCTATTTCTCTTTCTTTTATTCTGTATTGTTTTCTTTCCTTTTTCTTAACATGAATTTTTCTCTCCTCTCTCAGTGGTTCTCATTTATTTTCCCTTTATATTTCAGTAGAGTTATTCTGTGCGTCCCTTTCATTTTAAAATCTTGACCCTCTAAAACTCCTGTTTTCCAGCTCATGATTTTGAAGACAGCATTTCAACATATAAATTTATCTTCAATGTTTTAACACACAGATTCAAGCAAATAAAAAATATAATGAAAAGGATGGGGATGGGAGAATGAATTCAGTTCAGGTAGCCATTGAATTAGAGAGAAGCTGAAAGTTTGGGTGTAGGTGTGCAGAATAGTTTGCTGATGCATCTTGCTAGTAAACGTGGCTTTCTAAGTAGATTTTTCTGATAAACTTCACTTGTTCTTTACCATCAGAGCCCAGAAGTTTCCTTTTTAGGTCCAGTTGCCGGGTCAAGGACTGTAGAAAAAAGCTAGAAAGCATTTTGTGCATTTCTAATGTAAAGAACTGTTTGTGTACTACCAGGGGAACCTTGAGGCTCTTACTGCACAATCTAAATAGAAGAGGAAGAGAAACTTTTCCCCACTGGTTCAAGGCCAAGACTTGTCTTGACTCTATTGTGTGTGGGAGGATTTGGAAGTGACAAAAAAACAGAGAATGAGCGCGTTCTGGAGTTCAGATTTGCTTTAGTATTAACTGTTAACTAGCTTTGCTGTTAAAGATCTTTATTAAAAAGTGGCTAACTCTGGTGTTAAGGTCAGAGTAGAGATTTGTCAGTATAAGACAGAAGAATCCCTTTTTTATTAGCTCAATGATATGCTATATTTATCTGGGAAAATGGTTGTATTTTAAGGCCAATTGTTTATTGCCACTGTGACATTTATTGGTAAGTGACTGCATCACACTATTCTCAATGATTTTTGTTTTATAATATGTGCTCTTAGCTGAGATTCAGAAAATAGCTCAAGGCAAGGCAAGGCAAGGCAATATCTGTATTATCTCTTGTAAAGATCTTTACTCTCTCTTTCTCTGCCCGGGATACCCCACTTTTCATGGTGGAATCCACTTGCATGGTCTGGTCATTGTTTTGATCTTTCATTTATTCTTTCATTCACCCCTACAATTACTCAACAAGTATCTTAAGCACTTACTAAGTACCAGGCACTATTTGGATGCTGGGCCTACAACAGCAGGGAAAATGGACAAAAATTCTTGGCTTTCGTGGAGTTTATCTTCTACTGGAATAAGAGGTATAAATAAGTAGGCAAACAGATGCATTAGCGAGTATATGGTGTGATGATCCAGGTTAGAAGAAAGTAAGAATGAGTGTGTGGTGAGTGCTGGGGAGTGGGTGAGGTTGCCACTACAGCGTGCCCACAAAGGCTGGAGCAGAGCCCCCCAAGAAGCAGCCACAGAAGGGGGGCTTGGAGATGTTGGGAAGAAGAGTGAGTGCAGTGCTCTGAGCAGACGCAGCAGCCACTCTGGCTTTGGCGGCCCTGTGGAAGAGGCATGACTGGTGTGTTACAAGACAAGCAAGTTGGCCAGGGTGGCCGGCCTGGTGAGCAAGCTGGGACAGATGAAGGTGGGTAGAGAGGCTGGGGAGTAGAGTCATTGAAACCAGGCCTTGTGGGCCCCTGTAGAGGCAGATTCTCATCTGAGTGAAATGAAAAACTCTTGAGTGTAGCTTAACAGTATACTTTGCTGTTTAAATACTAAATGCCTCTTATTTTTCTGTAGCATTGTCACATACATCAGCTACCATGCTGCTACATTGGAAATGTCAAAATGACCATAAAGAGTGACTACTGTACCTTGTGTCCAGGGTCTGGTCTGCATGCCAGTCAGGGGAGCAACGTGACAGTCAGCAGATATCAACTCTGGTCTTCACCTTGCCAGCAACCGCTTGTGTTATGGGCCTTAAATTTCTCATCTGAAAAGTGTGGAGGATGGATGAGATTAGTGTTTTTTCAGGCTCTGATTCGGGGAGCATGAGGGATTCCTGAAGGCCCTTTCATTTTTATTTTTATCCTGAAGGCCCTTTTATTTTTAAATTTGCGTGCAAGCTTCACTTAGAAGAAAGTGCCCTCTAGCTTAAGAAAAAAAGGTATCCCTGACTTGGTTATGCCTTTGGTTTTGTAGCATGATGAATATGCAGTCTTACAGACTCTCAAATGACGTGAGGACTAAAAGAGAAAAACCCCTTCAGAATCCCTTGTTACTCAGTGTCTCTTGGTGACAGTGTTCATTATCTCTCATTGAAATCAAAAGGCAATTTGACAACAGTTAGACAAGGTTTTTGAGATCCCATTCTTCAACCTTGGTGAGGTGGCTTCTGTCATGAAACAGACTTCAGCTAAGTGAATAATACAATCCGTGAAAGTCTTAGAAGGACTTTCTGGCACAATTTAGAAACTAGCAATTGAGACAAATAAGGATAGTTGATGTACAGAGAAGGGCATAGGAATATCCCAATTATGGCATGAATGTTGTCATTATATGTATTATATATACTGAAAAGTAGTCACATCCTAATAACCCAGCTATATAATTGGAAGAGAGACCGGATATTTTTGGTGCTTATGGATAATGATATATTTTAGTGGAAGTTTTATTTTCTGATATAAGAAATAAGAAAATTGCCCTTTAAGATACTGACTTTCTGCTTCCTTTCCAATCTAGAGTCTCAATCTGCTGTTTCGGAAACTCCAAAAAAACGCTTGGATGCTGTCCAGCAGGTGAGACGATCTTATTAAGATGTCAGAGTCCCATCTGTCTTGTTTGTCTTAAGATTGTGACAGACTCTGTGATTTATCTTTCCAACTGCCCGGCTGGCTAGGATGCCCTTGTTTTCCCTTAGCCTGCAGGGGAACCCTGTCAGGCAGAAGGGGATGTTTTCTTCCATTTATTTTTTTGCATAGAAAATCAGCCTTGAAGTGGAACTGAGTACAAGCTTTTCAGAAGCTGCCTCATTCTATATCCAGCCAAAGAGTTGGGCCCAGCAACAGCTGGCTCCGGCGGGAAACAGTGGCCGCTCCAGGGAGAAGTCTGCTGAGATGTGCCTGTTCAGATGGTTCCATGGCTATGATCTTTAAAAAAAAATCTGTCAGAGCTTTGCTAAAGTCAAATAAGATTCTTATTACTTTGGTGAATGAAACATAAATTAGTATCGGTTTAATTTCTACAGTACCTTTTTTTTTTCCTGTTACTGTTTTAGTCCATTTTCATGTTGCTGATAAAGGCATACCCAAGACTGGGTAATTTACAAAAGAAAGAGGTTTATTGGACTTACAGTTCCACATGGCTGGGGAGGCCTCACAATCATGGCAGAAGGCAAATCTCATCTTATGTGGATGGCAGCAGGCAAAAAAGAGCTTGTGCAGAGAAACATCCGTTTTTAAAACCATTAGATTTCGTGAAACCCATTCACTATAATGAGAACAGCATGGGAAAGACTCACCCCCTAATTCAGTCATCTCCCACTGGGTCCATCCCACAACATGTGGGAATTATGGGAACTACCAAGATGAGATTTGAGTGGGGACACAGAACCAAACCATATCAATTAGCAAAGAAGCCAAATTTTATGTCTTTTTTTTTTTCTTATGCTAAAATGGACTTCTTATTTTTAAAAAAAAAGATGTAAGAAAGGAAACATTTGTATGGCATAGTAATTGTGGATAGCAATTGCTCTTTTGGCTATAAAGCCATCTGCTTAATTTATTTATATTTTCACCCAACTATGCTTTTGACAGTAACTTCTTATTAGAAATGAACAGTAAAAAGAGGTGTTCGGTTCTGTTGGTGGTCTAGGAGAAAATGAGGAGACACATACCTGGGTTTTACACCCGGATCTATTTCTGCTGAGTGTGATGACAACATGCTTACATTACCTGGACATAGGGTTCTTCTTTGTAAAATTAAAAAATTGCTGATCAAAGCATAGAGTGACTTCCCTTTTGAAAAGAATCCCTGTGTTCTACATGAAAGTCGTGCTCCCCCTGGAGGGGAAATTGGGGTAAACATGGGTTGAAAACAGCACCTGGGTGCTTTTCTTTTTGCTTCTCATTTCACTGCAAGCATCTGGGTGCTTTTCAAAACTGCAGCTAGATTAGCTATCCTTAAGGACAGTTCATTTAAAAGGCATGTTTTTCCAGCTTATTGTTATGGGAGCAGAGGCCTGCATCACCTTGGCACCGCTTGAGAAGCATGGTGGGCTCAACTCACGATTACTTAATTGTTTGCAGTGATTAGCCCACAGCGAACAAGACGAAGAAAGATAAAAAGGTACAAAGAAATAGTAAAGTCAGCAATTATTAAGAAAAATAGTACCCTCAAATCTCTCATTTTGTTAGCCTTTTTTGAAGTGAAAAGCATGGCTAATTGTGATTTAAAGGAATATATTAGGTTTTTCTATGTTCTTATGTCCAGGATGCATATGAATGAATTGTTCTATATGATAATGTCAAAGAAAACCTGGACAGGAAGTATTTGATAATATCAACAATGACAAAACATGTACAACATTGCTTTCCATATTATGCTATTTCACGATATATATTCATGTGTGTAATATTATAGAGTGTATTTTCTGAGCTATGGACCATGGTAAAATGTATTGCAATAAGCAGAAAACCTAATGGAGTAGATTATTTAAAAGCAGTTGATGTTACAACTTGAAGACTCAAGGGTGAAATAGATTGAATCAATGTTACATCTTATCCTTGTTGACGGTCGAGTGTCTAGAAGTCAGGAAAACTAATTGAGAGGTAACAGTATTTGGAAGCAATTGAGATTCAGTACCCAATAATGACATCACTTACTTTTGGAATCATTAACTCTTTGTCATACATTTATTTTATGGGCTGAATCTTTTCTTAGATGATATGGGTATGTTTTGTGACAGCCTGAAGTAATTGGCCATAAAGGGGATACAGAAAACTCAAATTAATTGTTAACCTACTGTATACCTGTTCTTTTACTCTATTACCTTATAAAATCTTTACAATAATCATTTAACTATTATCATGTATATTTAACTGCTAAAGAAAGTGATTATACGAAGTAAAAGTAACTTGCATAAGATCACAAACTTGATAAAGGGTAGACCCACTACTCGAGTATACATCTATTTGATTTTATACTTATAATAAAAGTTATACTTTTACATGGGTAATCACCCTATGCTATTGAAGACCATCTAGTGCCGAAATCATCAGATGAATGAGATGAGAAGTTTATTTTAAATTTATTCTATTTAAATTATACCATGTATGAGTCAGATGTCAAGATACATTATAGATGCAAATAGGCATATTAGTTCACTTACATGTTTTTAAGTTTTACTAGAATTTTGATGTGCTAAGTTGTGTTAATTTTACTAACTTTAGTGCTTTGTTATATACATAAAAAAAATTTTTCATGTAAAGTCCTTGCTTTTTCCTTCTTAGTCACTAGATGGCAGTTCTGTATCTCTAAATCACTGCAGATGGAAATGAGAGGTTTGAAGTCAGTTTTCTCAGTATGAATGATGAACCTCAGAGATTTTTCTGGTCCACCCAGTGTTGCCTGTGTTCTTCTGTGGTCGTAATGTGAGATCCCCAGGACTGCTTAGTCAGAGGCTTGCAGCCGAATTGGAAAGCATCCTCTCTAAGTTATTCTTCAGATGTGTGTTCAGGCACCTGTTCTCTCAATCTGAGCACATTGGAATTTATTGAATGAGTTTTGACTTTTACTCTTTCTGTAGTTAATAATTCTGAGAGCTCAGTATCTCTAGAAAAAAACACATGACTCATAAAGCCTTTCCTCAACTCACAGGAGTCAAAGGCTACGGTGTTGCCAGAGAGTCTGATGCTTAAAGCAAATACAGCCGGCACTCAAGTGAAAAGAACGGACTACAGCTACTCCTTGAGTGCTTTTATTGATGATCCTGTGGAATTAGGTTTTCAAATAAAATTACATTCTTTAGACCTCACTTACAGATTATTTTAATTTCAAGTAATATACTGAAAGTCTGCTATATCTGAAGAATTATGTCATAAAACTGGAATGTGACTGTCTTTTGATTTTTTTAAATCCTTTTGCATTTGAAATATTTAAACTGTAAAGCCTTTTGCACTTTATAGTATATAATAGCTTAGTGTTAATTACTTCATCTAAGAACATTTGCTTCTAAGTTAAAGATTGGTGTATGGTAACATGCTTTACCTGGTGGCTACCTAGTTTCTAACTTACTTTTTACTTTTAAATTACATACAAAATTTTTGTTTCAAAGTACTTTTCGAAAACTCTTGATATCTTTCTAATGTAAATGGACTAGTTGGAAAGGAAATAGATCTTTAAAAACTCTAGTTTTGGGTAAGAATTGAAAATAACAGGCAATTGAAAGTTGGGTCTTTGCACATTATAATATCTATTATTTATCAGTAGTCACATATATTACAAATGCCCGCCAGCATGCCCAGCTAATTTTTGTATTTTTTAGTAGAAACGAGGTTTCACTATGCTGGCCTGGTTGGTCTTGAACTCTTGACCTCATGATCTGCCCACCTTGGCCTCCCAAAGTGCTGGGATTACAGGTGTAAGCCACCGCTCCCAGCCTTGAAGAAGTGTGTGTGTGTATATATATATATATATATATATGTATATATATATATACATATATATATACTTCTTTTATATATATATATATATATATATATATATATATATGATCTCCTTAAAGTATCTGTTATAGTACTCTTTATACACTGGCCACTCAGTTCCATTTATTAGTTTCAGAAATAATTTAGGAACAAGTCAAGGGAACAGATGGAACCGTGTGGGGTAGTCTGGTGGCTGGTGCTTGGTTACTCAGAAGCAAAGTTTGAAGAGCAAAAGAAGCATTGGTCAGATCAAAAGAAAGTGATGGTGTAAAAGTAATTCTGAAGAAATAATGCTGGAAACGTAGAAAAACAAGTCATTTGAATTGGGGTACAATGTCTTAGACATCTGGAAGGGTTCTAAAGAAGCATTATTGAATGTGAGGTCCTTCTTAACTCCAAGGTAACAGGTAATATGAATTTGCAAGGTAATTAGAAACCAACAAAACAATAATCCATAAGACAAGTAAATAACTAAAACATAAAGCAGAGTAAGAAAAACAAGTCTTGGCTGGGTGACTCATGCCTGTAATCCTAGCACTTTGGGAGGCTGAGGCGGGTGGATCACAAGGTCAGGAGTAAGAGACCAGCCTGGCCAGTATGGTGAAACCCCGTCTCTATTAAAAATACAAAAAAAAATTAGCTAGACATGGTGGCACATGCCTGTAGCCCCAGCTACTCGAGAGGCTGAGGCAGAAGAATCGAATGAACCCAGGAGGCGGAGGCTGCAGTGAGCTGGGATCGTGTCACTGCACTCCAGCCTGGGCGACAGATCTTAAAGGAGAGAGAGAGATACTTGGGTCTGAAACCATGAGTTGGTCATCCTTGATGACCTTCCTCACTGTCTGATAATTGTTAGGTCCTCAATAAATAGTTTAACCAATAAATGCTCTGGCCAAATGAGTCTGGGAAGGGGCAAGTGAGAGATGGTTAGGAAGGGAAGAGAGGACAGGATACTCTTGTGGCAGTGCTGACATTGAAGATAGGTAACATTTTGAAGTGTTTACCATACCATGTTGAGAGAAAGAAAGGATTTTTTTTTTTTTTGGTGGGGGAAGAATTTTTATTCTGTAGAAACTCCAAGGAGCTGAGAAAAATGTAGACATTTTAGCTTAGAAATAATAATAAACTCTGAGTTTTAAGAATGAAAACCAGCTAACATCTGGAAAGTAGTTAGAACTTGAGATGAGAATGTGAAGAAATAATTGAATGTCACAGATTGTTTTTGTTTTCCTTGGGGTGGGCAGGCTTGGAGGTGAAATGAAGTAATATCTTTGCTCTGTTGAGTTTTAGATGGTGTAAAACTAGTTTGCACTGTGTAGCATTATTAATGACCTGTGGAGAAAGGCAAACAGTCCAAACAGCTAGTCCAAAGGGATAGTGGAGCTGATAAAAGTTCTCTGCTTATAAAGGAGGCTTGTCCTTTACTGAACATCTGCTGACCTACTGTTTGCAAGGTATTGGTGGTAGATGTCGAAGGAAATACAAGGAATTATAAGGCAAAGTCTTGGGTATTAAGAAGCAGACAGTTAGAAGAACATACCTCTTTCATGTCCATGAAATGATTTGTGAGATGCAATGTAATTCTGCCGAGATCAACTTAACAAAAAGGAGGAAGGTTATTGAGAGACTACGGTTAAGGACGATTTCTTAGGAAGGGTGAAATTTAGGTCAAATCATAATTTTTGGATAGGTGGAGGGCAGAGGAGTGAGTATTTCAGTTCAGAGAAGACAGTAAAGGTAGAGAAATGGAAGTGAACATGCCATAGGGTGTGGGGCCAGGGTGAAGCATGGTAGTCCAGGTGACCTGAGGGGCAGCTCTCGGGCCTCCTCGGCCTGAAGCCTGACATCGTCTTAACCCACAGTTCAGTCTTATCTGATTACTGCAATATTCTCCCGATGGGTCTCTCTACTTCCAGTCTTAAGGCCTTCTAATCTCTCTTCCACAATGCCTCCAGAGTTATCTTTCTAAAATCCAAATTTGCTTATGTCTGATATCTGCTTAGACTCATCCAATGACTGCTCATAGCATTTGAGAAAATGTTCAGACTCCTGAGTTTGACACACGGGGTTTTCCCTTGCCATCCTCTGTCTTCAGCCTTATTACTCACTATTTCCTGTATGTTGGCTTGTTCCAGACTTTAAAAAAAAGTTTTTAAAAAAATCTTTAGGATCCTTCATATCTGTCTTATACATATTTTTCTTCTGCACTCCTACTCCCTTTAAAAAAATCTGTTTCTATTTCTTAATCTAAATTTGTCTAAACTTGACTTCGTTCTAGACGCTGGACTTGAGAAGACTCAATCTAGGGTGCGTTTGGGGAGCGGTAGAACATTTGCTTATATTCATACGATAGTGGTTGAGGATCTGGGCTTTGGACCAGTTTTCCTGGGCACAAATCCCAGTTATTCCACTTTTAACTGGGGAACTGTCAAAGATAAACAAAGTCAGACATTAGTTAAAATGCTAAGGACTGATTTTATATCAGTGGCAACTATTGTGCTGGGGAAGAGTCCAGTGTGAACTAAACTCAACTTTGATTTGTACAGAGGTGACCAAGCATTTTAAAGGGAGAATAAAGGAATAGGGAGAAGGATGCGTGGAAGTGAAAAACTGTAAAGGTTTCATTAGTGTAAATGAGATTAGGCCAGCTGTGTCTGCTAACTCGCAGTTATAAGAAGTCGGGAGTCTGTGGTCTTCCAGAGACTAGGAAAGAGCAGCCCTATCCTCAGGTGAAGGCTGAAACAGTCAGTAAGTTTTCTTGGCAGCCTTGAGATTTCTTAGGCAGTACTTTAAAGAGGGGGTAGGGTTATCTTTGGGATGCAGCCGTTAGCTGTTCAAAACTATGTTAATGTTTGCTCAAGCCTTTACAGGCCAAGGTTAAGACCTAGTTGAGAAGAGGTCTCAGAGGAACCTGACTAGATCTTGATCAAGGAGACAATCTTTGTCAGAATTTAGGAAGAGCATTTTACTCTGTGTGCCTTAGTTTTCTCATCTATAAAATGGGTATAATAAGAATTCCTATCTGTACATTTTTTTTGGTGGGATTTAAATGCATTTATGTAAAACACTTTGGAGGAGCTCCTGGCACTCAAAATGTTAGCTATTTATCATTATTGCTGTTATAGTTGAGCAATACTCTGTTTCTTTTTGTTTGTTTGTTTGTTTGTTTTGTTTTTTTGAGATGGAGTCTCACTCTGTCACTCAGGCTGGAGTGGAGTGGCATGATCTTGGCTCACTGCAACCTCCACCTCCTGGGTTCAAGCAATTCTCTTGCCTCAACCTCCCGAATAGCTGGGATTACAGGCGCACGTCACTATGCCCAGCTAATTTTTGTCTTTTTAGTAGAGACGGATTTCACTATCTTGACCAGGCTGGCCTTGAACTCCTGACCTCAGGTGATCTGCCCTCCTCAGACTCCCAAAGTGCTAGGATTACAGGCCTGAGCCACTGCATTTGGTTAATACTCCAGTTTTCAAAGTTGCTTTCATCACATAGGTGGTCCTCATTATTCATGGATTTGCATGGATTCGCAAACTCACCTACCTGCTTAAATTTACTCGAAGCCCCCAAATCATATTCATATGGTGGTTTCATGGCCAATCGCAAACATGTGCACCAAGTGGTGAGAAATTTGAGTTGCTTGACGTGCGCTTTTCCCAGCTGATGCTGACAGAGGTGAAGCTCTGCTTCTTTTGGCTCTCGTTCTGTAAATAAGAGTATTTTTGTGGCTGTGTTTCATGCTTTTGTGCTTTTTCTTGATGGTTTCACTGTTTGAAATTACTCCAAGCATAGTGCTGCCATGTTGTCTAACGTTCCTACGTGCAAGAAGGCTGTGATATGCCTTGTGGTGAAAATACATGTCAGATAAGCTTTGTTCAGGCTTGAGTGACACTGCTGTTGGCCATCGTAAATCAGCAATATATGTCAAGTAAGGTGTCTTTCAACAGGAACACACATTTTAACAAAGTAATACATTGATTGGTTGAAAAAATGTGACCAGGAGTTTGTAGGAATCTAAACCTGTACTTTTTTCTAGAAGCAATATTTCAGTATTCACTAATTTGATGTTCACAAAGACTTTGTAGGACAAAACTACTGTGAATAACAAGAATTGACTGTATCTTTTCACATTCTCACAATAAGGCAGGGTGTGGTGGCTCATGCCTATAATTCTAGCACTTTGGGAGGCTGAGGTGGGAGGATCACTTGAGCCCGGGAGTTTGAGACCAGCATTGGCATCCTAGGGAGACCTGGACTCTACCAATAATAATAATAATAATAAATTAGCTGGGCATGGTGGCATGAGCTGCTCAGGAGGCTGAGGCAGGAGGATTGCCTGAGCCCAGGAGGTCAAGACCAAGGCATAGTAAGAGAGTTGGGACTTTCTGCCCCACCCCTCAGCCTTGGGAACTGGGAGGGGCTGAAGGTTAAGTTGATCACCAGTGGCCAGTGACTTAATCAATCATGCCTACCTCATGAAACCTTCATTAAAACCCCCAAAATGGGTAGGGTTTGGAGAGCTTCCAGATAGCTGCTGAACACATGGTTTTCCTGGAGGGTGGTGCATTCCTCTTCCCATGCCTCTCCCCATCCATCTCTTCATCTGTATCCTTTGTAACATCACTTCTAGTAAGTCAGCAAAAGTGTGTGTTTCCCTGAGTTCTGTGAGCTGCTGTAACACAGTGAACCTGAGGAAGGGGTGGGGGGATCCTGGATTTATAGCCAGTTGGTCTGAAGTTCTAGAGGCCTGGACCTGTGAGTTGCATATGAAGTGGGGGCAGTTTTGAGGACTGAGCCCTCAACCTGTGGGGTCTGATGCTACCTCCAGGGAGATAGTGTCCGAATTTATTTGAATTAGAGGACACCTGTCTGGTGTCTATAGCAGAATTGATTGGTTGCTGGACAGACAAAATCTTTACACAGTTTGATGATATAAGTCACAGAAGTCCTCTGTTTTCCTTGTTGAGTGAGAGAATGGGGAAAGCATTGTGGTTTGGTTTTTTTCCTAGACCCTCAGCTGCACTTTAAAGAACAGGGTAGCATAATCAAAGCAGTCACAATATGGAGTGAAGCACTGATGAGAGAGAAAAACTCACAATAATCACTATAGAGACGAGAGATTGAAGATGTAAAAATTGATGAGCTCTCCCAGTATATAGAGAGGAGAGTAGGCTAAGTACAAAGTCTCTACTGCCCCCCAAAAAAGTTCCAGGGAGGAAACAGAGAAAGAAATGAGGAGGAGGGGGAATTATAGAAGCAGGAAGAAAAGAGTCTAAGGAGGAAGGAATGATTAATAGTCTCGGATTCCTTATAAAGGACAGGGTTAAGTCTATAGTATTTGGCAATAAAGAGACCATGAGCAGTAATGGGAGAGTAATTCCATTAGAGGGACAGGGTCAAAAGGCAGCTCTGCCACTCCGGGTAATAGTCCAAATCCACTCCATTTGATTTTCTCGTGGCTTTCTTCTTTAGGAAGATTTTTCTACAGAAAAAAAAAAAAAAAAAAAGGATGTTTAAGAATAGTTGGGTGTTAATGCAAGGAAGGATTAGGAGGTAAAAAACTGAGCTGTACTTTATATCCATAGATCATTAAAGGAAAGTGCAGCTGTCATAAAATCATGCTTTTCTTCCTTGCATTACTTGAGACAATTAAAGAATATATTTTTGTTGTTGTTGTTGTTTGTTGTTTGTGAGATGCAGTCTCGCTCTGTTGCCAAGCTGGAGTGTAGGGGCGCAATCTAGGCTCACTGCAACTTACGCCTCCTGGGTTCATGCGATTCTCCTGCCTCAGCCTCCTGTAGCTGAGACTACAGATGCATGCCACCACACCCAACTAATTTTTGTAATTTTAGTAGAGATGGGGTTTCACCATGTTTGCCAGGATGGTCTCTATCTCCTGACCTCATGATCCGCCCACCTTGGCCTCCCAAAGTGTTGGGATTATGGGTGTGAGTCACCTCGCCCAGCCTAGGAATAGATTGCTTTAGAGTATGGTCCAGAACCTTCCCACAACTCTAGCTCAAATAAGTAGAAAGAAAATTCTCAATATGTGAGCAGAAACCAAAAAATCTGGTTCTTTTTGCTGTTTATCTCCCTTTTTATCTGGCTTGCTTCCCCAAATGTTTATTACTTCCACTGTGTTTATTCACTAACAATCATGACTTTAACCTTTCCGTTTTATCAGCTACTATGCTAAAGAGACGTTAAAAGTAATAGAGTCAATTATGCTTTCTAACTTATGCCTCTCCTTTCCACATCACATTTCTCATTCATCAGTGAAGGAGTGGAAAGAGATTTGCCATCTCCATTTCGGTTGAGAAATATTTTAATTTCAGTAATTCATCATGTATTTCATAATACGGATTCTAGAGGTGCCATCTCAGCTCACTGTGTGAGGCTCTTTCCCATAATATGCTCTATTTTAAGAAGCCTTGGGCAAGTTATTTACCATTTACCATCTGTTCTAATATTCTTTTCTTTCCTGAAATTTCCCTTTCAAACTTAAAATTGCTCGTTTTTTAGTTTTGTGCAAAATCATATCTATATAACACCTGGTTTCTTTCCCTATGGGATCATGTGTAGCAGATGTTAGCATATTATAATCTGGAATGCCATTGGTTTGTTCCAAAACTATAATGTTTCTGAATTTAGAACATGAGAAGTAGAGCATTTATATGATTCTGTAAAGAGTAGAATTCCTATTTTACAGATGTCTAGAGGTATCCTAACTGGTCAGTAATGTTGCCTTAGAATTTAGCAGAATTTGAAAATCTAAATATGGTAGAAAATGAATTATATATGTCATGTTAAAATTTATAAAATAAATTACTACAGTGTTAACTTACTAATAAGCAGCTTTTAAATTCTAGGCTTTAAAAGTATCTTGCTTACATAATAAACATAATAAAGTTTCAAAGATGAGCAAATTAACTTTTCAGCAAAAGCTTTACTTGAGTGTATCTTGGCTTCTTTTTTGACAGTTGTAACCTTAATGTTACGGTAATGTTTTATTTTTCTGGGAATCAGATAATCTTCTGTTTGGAAAAATATTTTTGGTGAACATTTTATTTTTTAATGGAAACTTGTATTTTGTGATATGCAAGTGTTCAAACAATTTATAAGAGCTAACCATCACCACCCACATATAAGATTATACAGGAATGGAGGAATTTTGGCTGACTTACTGTATATAATTATTGAGCCAAAGTGGATGGCAGACTCTACCACTTATGATTTAGGGTTTTGAAACAGTATTTGAAAGTACAATAACCTCAAAATTGGTGATATAGAAAGTACATTACTTATTTATTGTATGGACTAACAAAAAAATAGTTCAACCTCCTCCATCTATGAGGATGCACCCATTATATAAGTTCTGTATAAAATTGCCAAGGTCACTTTTCCTTTTTCTTTTTTTACGACAAAATTTATTTAAATCTTTTTTCAGGTTTAAAGTAAGCACATCAAAGATTTTATTCAACTTGTTAATTATTGAGGGAGCAAGCATGATGTTAAGCCAGTCCAAAGAGCATTTGGGAAGTTGGGTGTATATCGAGGTGATTTACTAGATTGTTGCGTTAAATTTGAACAAAACAAAGCAAACAACTGGTTAATATCAGACAAAGCTATAGCTATATCGTTGGGCTTAGCCCTTTCATGGGCTAGAAATGATTTGTATTTCTACTGGACTAAATCTACAATCTAAATGCTGCCTCTGTAAAATTATAAAATAGCCATTAAACAGAAAATCAAACCTAGCAGTGCACTGAACAAAAACTTCTCTTGTCTATTTTCAAGTTTGGGAAAATATTTTGATAGCCTCAATGTTTTCATATTACTTAAAGCTCTTTTGGACTTATTTAGAATAGACTTTTAGCATATGTCAGTCTTGTGTATGCATAAAAAATACACTAAATAGAGAATTCTGTGTATCTACATTCAAAGTCTTATAATTTATTTTTCAACTCAGAGTCATTAGTACTTCAATTTCTTGATAGGGAAGACCAATAGCCTTCGGTAAACGATTGCACAATCACTGGAAATGCTGAGTGAGACTCTGTCTGAAAAGTGTGGAAGCCTGAAGATAATGAAAAGTGCATTTCTCCATTGTCAAGTCCTTTGAGAATCTGATAGGCTCTATCTAGCTGCACCCTGAAGAGACAAGATTAAGGTCCAGACACTGGACACAGAGGAACAGGCTCCTAACTCGAGGGCTTTCCACGGACAACAGAGCGCCTGGCAGTCGCTTTGAGATTACATCTCGGCTCTCTCAGGGGTGGGCCCTGCAGAGCTTCATTCCACTTTGTGTGGGTCCCGAGAGTAGGGTGTTTGCTTAAATGGCAAGAAAAAAATGTATGGCCCTTTTTCCTGATAATTACTAATATCTGCCATGTAAATTTCTTTATAAATCCCTGAAAGAAAATAACCTATATTAGAAATCAGTTCTTACTTCTGACCAGCAATGCAACTTTCTCTAGAGAGCTCTACAGAAAATATCTCAGCTGACTCTCTGAATTGGTACTCGCTGAGAGCCAGCCGGCCCTTGACTGATAGCCATGGATAAGGAAAGCCAGATAAGATTCTTTGAAGACTTAGCTAAATTCAGAGCCAAAATCCTACATACATTTGGCTACTCTGTAGTAGTGGATGGCCGGCCTTATTTTACAGGCTAGTCAGTTAAGGTTTGAGATGCACTTCATTGCTCTGTTTGTGTGGAATAGAAAAGGGAGATTGCAACATTAATGCAGGGCCAGGATTTTATGGTGCAGGTAAGGATAGGTCATAAAGAGAGTGAAGATTCTAGCAAGTTGGTTTTTTGTTCTCTCTACAGTGGGAATAATGTAAGAAGCAGATAATCAGTCACCTCAAACTCTTCTTCCATGTTCTCTTCTATAGAAATGATCTGGCTGGGCTCAGTGGCTCACACCTGTAATCCCAGCACTTTGGGAGGCTGAGGTGGGTGGATCACAAGGTCAAGAGATCAAGACCATCCTGGCTAACACAGTGAAACCCCATCTCTACTAAAAATACACATACACATACACACACACACACACACACACACACACACACACACACACCAAATTATCCGGTCATGGTGGCATGTGCCTGTAGTCCCAGCTACTCGGACGGCTGAGGCAGGAGAATCGCTTGAACCAGGGAGGCAGAGGTTGCAGTGAGCCAAGATCAAGCAACAGAGCGAGACTCCGTTTCCAAAACAGATAAACAAATCTGTACAAAAAGTCCTGTTTATAAAAATTCTAGTCTTTTGTCTTTTCAGTCTGTTGATTATCATCTTCATGAATTTTTTGACTCTTCCATCTTCCTGGCACCACAAGGCTAGCAATGCTGTATGTTTTTAAAGATTCAGATTTGAAATTCTGTCCTCTTATCACTACTTTCTCTGCCATTTCTTAGCTCCTGTTCTTACTGTATCTTACACTTTAAAACCTTTGAAGCTTATGGGGTATGTCAGTTCCTTATTTTCCCAACTTTTTATTACCTAAGTGTCTCAGTTACCAGTTTGTTTCAAAAGTGAATAAAATACATAACAGAATAATACATACTAATAAATCGATCATTTATGAAATTAGATCCAACCCCAAATCCCTCTCCTTTTAACACAGACCATGTTGTTATCCACCATGATTTAGCTTTGCCAGGGTCAGTTTATCAGTGATTTTTGGATGTTTTAAACCACATGATACAAATACAGTATAAAGTGAAGTTGTTACTCTTGCAGAAGTTGGAGAGTTTCTTGAAGTCAGAGAAGGTGATGGTGGAGTACTCGAATCACATGAACTATAATTGATTAATGAGCACCTCGTAAAGTTAGTTAATACAGTAAGAATGATGATGTATGTGACAGATGTGTTTAAATGAATTTGCATATTAGGATTGTCAGAGACCATTGGGGGAAATTAATGAGGTTCTCAAATACGACAAAAAAGGACCATCTTTTCAAAAAAGGTGGTATGTCATACAACGTGGCACCATATACTTTTGTTAGAAAGTTAGCACTGAAAATAATGTTAAGAACTTGTGTATCTTTCCATTATGATAAAAATTGTTTTGAAGTAAAATGGCACACTTGCTTAATTTTTAATTTCTTTTTTAAGGAAAAAAGTGGATTTTTAAAAATAATTTATTCTGAAATATTGGTACCTGGGTCTATCAATCAGGCCTTTTGCAGGAACCAGAAACTGTGCTAGCTGTATGAAACAGAAGTGTTTACTATAAAATTAGGTATTTTTGTGGAAAGTTTGGAAGGTTTGAAGGATCTATGTCTAAGGTGACACCTTTCAAAGAAATCAAATACAACTGGATTATTATCAGGGGAGTTAAAACTTTTGAGGCCACCGTTGCAAATTGGAAAGTGGACATCTGAATGTTGTTGAAAAGAAGCTTTGTTTTCAGATCCTAATTGCTAATAGAGCGGTCCAGACGCAGGAATATGATCCTTACCTCATTCTGCTTTCTAAGTCTTTGTGTGGCTACATCTCATTAGATGAATCTAGCTGTAAGGGAGTCTGTAAATGTAGTTTTTCTTCCCATTTCTGTAAACAGGAAGAGGAGGATGGAGATTGGGAGAGCCAATCCAAAGTAACTGAAAGAAAATTTAAGCGGATTCTACTTAAGAGATCTTTTTCTGGTACTGGGTATCATGTGTAAGGATGTGTTTACATGTTTGACTGGCTATGTAAATTAGAAAGGTTAAAAAAAATCCCAGGAATCTTCCCAGTCACTAGTATCATGACCTCTGTTACCACTAATTTTGTGTGCCGTGTGGGACTAGCTGGCCTGTGATGTGGGGCAGAAATCCACATAGAAAGAGGTGTGATCGTTGTTACTGCTCTAGCCCATTATTGGGATCCTTTTCTTTTTATTACTGTTCTTATTTATATACTTTTAGAGTCACAGTCTCACTCTGTCACCAGGCTGGACCCCTGAGCTCAAGTGCTTTTCCAGCCTCTGCCTCCCAAGTAGCTAGGACTATGGGCACACACCACCACACCTGGCTATTTTTTTTTTTTTCATTTTTGTAGAGATGGTGTTGCTATGTTGCCCAGACTGGTCTCAAACTCCTGGCTTCTAGTGATCCTCCCACTTAAGCCTTAGAAGGAGCTGAGATTACAGGGATGGCCACTGTGCTTGACTGGAATCACTTTTTCCTGTGTGTGTGTGTGTTTATATAGTAATATCCTTAATTTTTATGCTATTTTCATTATATTCAAATTTACGATGAAAAAGAACTGGCCTAGGTAATAACATTTACAAATGGAATTTTGGAAAACTCCTCAGTCTACTTACATGCTGTTTATCGACTAACCTTTTTATATGATCATCATTCATGGGAAAAAGGAAACCCTAGTCATGTACCAGCATAACTCAAGAAATACCTTCTAATGATTAAAGGTCACCTTTAAGAGTATGCTGAAAAAAATGAAAATGATCTATGCATTTTACTAATCCAGTGTAACAAATGGTAATTGTACGCCTTAAAGATAAATTTGGGTGCTGGTTTTTTGGCTTCTGTTTTTTTCTGGTACTTAACTAGCATCATATATTTGCAGAGTGCAATTAAGTACAATGGCCATACGGGATGTTAAAAATGGTTATGTTCCATTGTGGAAGACAGTGTGGTGATTCCTAGACCTAGAACCAGGAATACCCTTTGACCCAGTAATCCCATTACTGGATGTATACCCAAAGGAATATAAATCATTCTGTTATAAAGATAGATTCACATGTATGTTCATTGCAGCACTCGTCATAATAGTAAAGGCATGGAATCAACCCAATTGCCCATCAGTGATAGACTGGATAAGGAAAATGTTGTACATATATACCATGGAATACTACGCAGCCACAAAAAGGAATGATATCATGTTCTTTGCAGGGACGTGAATGGAGCTGGAAGCCATTATCCTCAGCAAACTAACACAGGAACAGAAAATCAAACACCGCATGTTCTCACCTATAAGTGAGAGCTGAACAATGAGAACACATGGACACAGTGGGGGAACAAGGCACTGTGGGTCCTGTTAGGAAGGTGAGGGGAGGGAGAGCATCAGGATAAGTAGCTAATGCAAGCAGGGCATAATACCTAGGTGATGCGTTGACAGGTGCAGCAAACCACCACGTCACATGTTAACCTATATAACAAACCTGTATGTCCTGCATATGTATCACAGGACCTAACATAAAATTAAATAATAAAAAAAGTGGTTATGTTGTTTTTCACTATGGGCTACTTAAAAACTATATGGCAATATAGTTTTTTCCAAACTGTGCATTACAAATATTTTAGTCTTTTGTGTAGCCATTGGTAAAAAATAAAGAGCTTTTAAGGGGTGAGTGTGTGTGTGTATGTGCATGTATATATGCCTGAATAACATATAAACGCTCAAATATTTTGCCTATTTAAAGTGTGTTACATTCCTTTATTAGTTGAAAAGTAAATTATTTTTCAGTTCCCTGTCATAGTGAGGGCTATTTATTTTTTTTAACAATAGAAAATTAAGGAAATAAACCCAACCCTTTTAGAAGTTGTGTTTCTAAATTACTAGTTGTCTTCAGCTGTCAGCAAACATCCTGACTGACCTTTAGCAAGTTAAATATTGTAGCAAAAGATACAGTTTCCAAGGAAGAAGTAACAGAGGTTAGAATTAAGACTATTAAATTTAGCTGGGTGCAATGGTGTGTGCCCGTAGTCCTAGCTACTCAGGGAGCTCAGCTGGGAGGGTTGCTTAAGCCCAGGAGCGTGAGGCTAGCCAGCCTGGGCAATATAGCAAGACTCTGTTGCAAAAACAAAAAACAAAAAAAGAAAGAAAGAAAAAGAAAAAAGGAAAGACTATTGAGTTTATGTTTCCAGGCTATAGGTGGTGGCTCACGCCTGTAATCCCAGCTCTCAGGAGGCTGAGGCAGGAGAATCACTTGAACCTGGGTGGCAGAGGTTGCAGTGAGCCAAGATTGCACCATTGCACTCCAGCATGGGCAACAAGAGTGAAACTCCGTCTCAAAAAAAAAAAAAAAAAAAATTACGTTTCCTTCATGGAAATAGGGCAAAAAAAAAAAAAAAAAGTAGCTCTAAAGATTTTTATCACATCTATCATAGCACCAAAAATGCCTCATTTGTAGTAAATACCCATTTCTGTCTTGTCCAACTGCATTTTTCCCACTGCAAATGGGCTGGATGTCTGTTGAGATTTAATAAAGGAGGTGTTTGCTTTTCACGTTGTGGAGATTTTTCTTGGATCCAGAATTTAACCTTAGCAAGCAGGGTAAGAGTTTAGTTTTATACTTAATATTAGCTTTATATTGCCTGTTAATTATTCTTCCACAATATGTAAACATCAAGTCTAGAGTATAAGTCTCAGCCTCCCAGGTGCATGAGAAGTGTGTGCATGTGGACCTATGGCTCTTTACCGTGGCCTCTGGGGATCATCTGGAACACTCTGGAGTGCTGCAGGAAACCCTGAACGCTCCGAAGAAATGGTTCTCAGCACAAGAAGTCTCTCTCCCTCTCCCTTTCATTCCAGCCTTGAGTGAGCACAGCCACATCTGTGTGAGCAGGTGTCTGACACTGGGGTTTCCACAAGTCTGGAGCTTGTCTTCCTATTTGTGTTTGTCTTCCTTTCTCTTTATTCATTCCTCCTTCCTCTCTTTTCATCTGTTATTCATATTAAATTTACCCTTAACAAGTGAATGCCCTTCTTTCTACTCAAAACATTTTTTTTCTTGAAGAGTTCCTGGTTGATTGTGTGTTTTCGGAAAGGAAGACACCACTTAGATGTCAAAGTGACCCATATGTTGGCCGGTTGTTACAACCTGCCTGTCTCTCTCTCTCTCTTTCTTTCTTTTTTCTTCTTTCTCTCTCTCTCTCTCTTTCTCTTTTCTTTCTCTTTTTCCTCTCTTTTTCTTCTTTCTTTTCTTTCATTCTTTTTCTTTCTCTCTCTCTGTCTCTCTTTCCTCCTTCCCTCTCTCTTTCTTCCCCTCCCCTCCCCTCCTCTTCTCTTTCTTACTTTTCTTTCCTTTCTTCCTTCCCTTTCTTTTTTCTCTTCTTTTCTTTTCTCACTGTTGCACTTTGTTACCCGGGCTGGAGTGTAGCATACTGGCATGTGATCATAGTTTGCTGCAACCTCGAACTACAGGGCTCAAGCTGTCCTCCCGCCTCAGCCTCTCAGGTAGCTGAGACTTGCAGGCATGTGTCAGTGTGCTTGGCTAAGTTTTACATTTTTAGTAGATGTGCAGTCTTGCTATGTTGCTCAGGCTGGTCTTGAACTCCTGCTCTCAAGTGATCCTCCCACCTCAGCCTCACAAAGTGCTGGGATTGCAGGTGTGAACCACCATATCTGGCCATTAGCTGTCTTTATAAATTGTGGAGAACTGTGTATTATCACTTCCTGAAATACCATCGGTAAACTATTAAAGTTCTAGTAAATATGATATAAGCAGTATGGCACATGCTCATAGGGTATTTGCCTATGCCCATATGGATGCCAAAAATATTTTATATATTCTTATTGAATACTCATTCAGTGATCACTTTTGAAAAAGAGTGACTGCCTTTAAAATTCAGGGTTACCTTTGAAATTGTTTTTAGGGAAAATCCTAATAACAAATGTTCCTAGGCTGGAAATAAGGCTATCTTAGAAATAAACTGGTTTGGCCAGGCATGGTGACTCAAGCCTGTAATCCCAGCACTTTGGGAGGCCAAGGCGGGTAGATCATGAGGTCAGGAGTTCGAGACCAGCCTGGCTAAGATGGTGAAACTCTGTCTCTACTAAAATTACAAAAAAATTTAGCCAGGTGCCATGGCGGGTGCCTATAATCCCAGCTACTCAGGAGGCTGAGGCAGAAGAGTTGCTTGAACCCGGGAACAACCCGGAAAGCGGAGGTTGCAGTGAGCCAAGATTACACCACTGCACTCTAGCCTGGGTGGCAGAGCAAGACCCAGTCCAAAAAAAAAAAAAAAAAAAAGAAAAGGAAAGAAGAAGGAAGGAAGGGAGGTAGGAAGGGAGGGAAGGAGGGAGGGAGGGAAGGAAACTCAGAATTTTCTTCCCTCTTCTCTGTGGTCTATTTGTTCTCAGTGATATCATTTGAAAATGAGATAGATAAGGTCTTAGGATCCTGTGGTAAGTAACATGTGCAAACCACTTTGAACTCTCAGGGTAGAAGCCAGAGGACACGTAGAAATATTAACACCATCTTTCTGTAGAGGGATCTTTCTGGAAGTATGACAACAAACAGGATTTTGCTTAATTTTTTGATATTTGGATTTTTTCTTGTTTCATACTTAACTATGTCCTTGTTCCCCTTTAGGAAGTTATTGACATGAAGTCTGAGGGACAGGCCACTGTAATTCAGCAGCTGGAACAGACCATTGAGGATCTGAGAACCAAAATAGCTGAACTAGAGAGGCAGTATCCTGCCCTGGACACAGAGGGGGCCAGCGGTCGTCAAGGGCTTGAGAATGGAGTGACAGCCTCCGGAGATGTCTGTCTCGAAGCTCTCAGGTTAGAAGAAAAGGAAGTTCGGCATCAAAGGATTTTAGAGGCAAAATCGATACAGACTTCCCCGACAGAAGAGGGCGGGGTACTGACACTGCCTCTTGTGGATGCGCAGCCGGGGGGTCCTCCCCGCTCCCCTGGGGCTGAAAGAGGACCTCAGACAAAGTTCTGTTCAGAGATTTCTTTGATTGTGTCTCCAAGGCGAATATCAGTCCAGCTCGACAGCCATCAGTCCGCACAGAGCATCTCACAGCCTCCACCACCTCCATCCCTTCTGTGGTCTGATGGTCAAGGACAGTCTGGGTCACAGCCGCCCCATTCCTCTCTCTCTACCGAGTTTGAAACCAGCCATGAACACTCTGTTTCCTCTGCCTTTAAAAACAGCAGTAACATCCCATCTCCACCACCTCTGCCTTGCACAGAGTCCTCCGGCTCCATGCCTGGCCTGGGCATGGTGCCTCCCCCCCCTCCCCCTCTCCCTGGCATGACAGCGCCTACTCTGCCCAGTACAGGCATTCCCCCACCTCCCCCTCTGCCGGGTACAGAAATGCTGCCACCCCCTCCCCCTCCTCTTCCTGGAGTGGGAATACCTCCCCCACCCCCACTTCCTGGAGTGGGAATACCTCCTCCTCCCCCTCTACCTGAAACGGGAATACCTCCTCCTCCCCCTCTACCTGGAACGGGAATACCTCCTCCTCCCCCTCTACCTGGAGTGGGAATACCCCCTCCACCCCCTCTACCAGGAATGGGACTACCTCCCCCTCCCCCACTTCCTGGAGCGGGCATACCCCCTCCTCCCCCTCTACCAGGAGCGGGCAAACCCCCTCCTCCCCCTCTACCAGGAGCGGGCATACCCCCTCCTCCCCCTCTACCAGGAGCGGGCATACCCCCTCCTCCCCCTCTACCAGGAGCG
>CAUYLG010018726.1:0-13002 GCA_963573385.1 Cacajao melanocephalus
TTTTTCCTTCACTTATGAAGCTTAGTTTGGCTGGATATGAAATTCTGGGTTGAAAGTTCTTTTCTTTAAGGATGTTGAATATTGGCCCCCACTCTCTTCTGGCTTGTAGGGTTTCTGCTGAGAGATCTGCTGTGAGTCTGATGAGCTTCCTTTTGTAGATAACCCGACCTTTCTCTCTGGCTGCCCTTAGTGTTTTCTCTTTAATTTCAACCCTGGTGAATCTGACAATTATGTGCCTTGGGGTTGCTCATCTTGAGGAATATCTTTGTGGTGTTCTCTGTATTTCCTGAACTTGAATATTGGCCTGTCTTGCTAGGTTGGGGAAGTTTTCCTGGATAATATCCTGAAGAGTATTTTCCAGTTTGGATTCATTCTCTCTGTCACATTCAAGTACACCTATCAAACGTATATTAGGTGTTTTCACATAGTCCCATATTTCTCGAAGACTTTGTTCATTCCTTGTTACCCTTTTTTCTCTAATCTTACCTTCTCGTTTTATTTCATTGAGTTGATCTTTGACCTCTGATGTCCTTTCTTTTGCTTGGTCAATTCAGCTGTTGAAACTTGTGCATGCTTAGCGAAGTTCTTGTGTTGTGTTTTTCAGCTCCACCAATTCACTTATATTCCTCTCTAATTTGTTTATTCTCATTAGCATTTCATCAAATCTTTTTTCAAGGTTCTTAGTTTATTTGCATTGGGTTAGAACATGTTCTTTTAGCTCTGTGAAGTTTCTTATTACCCACCTTCTGAAGCCTGATTCTGTCAATTCATCACATTCATTCTCCATCCAGCCTTATTCCCTAGTTGGTGAGGAGTTTTGATCCCTTGTAGGAGGAGAGGCGTTCTGGTTTCAGGTGTTTTCATCCTTTTTGCACTGGTTTCTTCCCATAGTTGTGGATTTATCCATGTGTCCTCCTTGTAGTTGTTGACTTTCAGATTGGGTCTCTGAGTGGACGTCCAGTTTGTTCATGATGAAGTTGTTTCTTTCTGTTTCTTAGTTTTCCTTCTAACATTCAGGCCCCTCTGCATAGGACTGCTGAGGTCCACTCCAGGCCCTGCTTGCCTAGTTATCCCCTGCAGCTGCCTCTGCACTTTCTCTGGGAGCTGCAATCCTGAGCTGCTCTTAATCGGCCATCTTCAGCACTAGCGGAAGTGTGAAGATTTTATTAGTTTTCCTTTTGCTTCTCTGTTGGTTTCTTTGTTTAGACAATTAAAATTGAGTTCTTATTAGTTTAAAATAATGAGTTATAATATATTATTTGCAAGCCTCATGATAATCTAGAAGTCTAATCATGCAATTGATACACAGAAAATAAAGCAAGCAATAAAAACATACTCTCTGATAAATTCACCTTTGCCAAAAGTAAGATAAGAATGAAGGAAAGAAGGAAGAAAAAAGTATAAAAGAAAACATAGAAAACAAATAAAATGGCAGAAATTAGTCCTTACTTATTAATAACATTGAATACAAATGGACTATACTCTCCAAACAAAAGACATAGATTGGCTGAATGGATTAAAAAAATAATAATAAGACTCAATGATCTGTTGCCTACAAGAAACACACTTCACTTATAAAGACACACATAGACTGAAAATAAAGAGATAGAAAAATACATTCCATGCCAATGAAAAACAGAAAAAAGCAGAAGTAGCTATACTTAGACAAAGTAGATTTCAAGACAAAGACTAAAAGAGAAGACAAAGAAGGTCATTATGTAATGATAAAAAGGTAAATTCAGCAAGAGGATACAATGGTTATAAATATATATGCTCCCAACACTAAAGCATCCCAATATGGAAAGCAAATATTATTAGGGACACAGAGAGAGATAGACCCCAATATAATAAGAACTATACAGTTTAATACCCCACTTTCAGCATTGGAGAGATCTTCCAGACAGAAAATCAACAAAGAAACATTGTACTTAACCTGCACTGTAGGACAAATGGATCTAATACATATTTACAGAACATTTCATTCAATGGCTAAAGAATACATATTCTCCTCAGCATAAGGGTCGGTCTCAAGGATAAATCATATATCAGGTGACAAAACAAGTCTTTAAACATTCAAAATTTTGAAATAATATCAAACATCTTTGACCATAATGGAATAAAATTAAACATCATTATCAAGAGGAATTTTTAAAACTATACAAACACACGGAAATTAAACAATATGCTTCTAAATGGCCAGTGGTCAATGAAGAAATTATGAAGGAAACTGAAAAATTTCTTGAAACAAATTTTAGTGGAAACACAATTAACAAAACCTATGAGATACAGCAAAAGCAGCACTCAGAGGAAAGTTTATAGCTATAAGTGCCTACATCAAAAAAGAAGAAAAACTTCAAATAAACAACCTGACAATGCAGCTTAAGGAACAAGAAAAGAACGAGCCAAACCCAAAATTAGGAAATGAAAAGAAATAAGAATCAGAGCAGAAATAAATCAATTTGAAATGAAAACAATGTGAAAGATCAACAAAAAAAGTCGGTTTTTTAAAAATACAAACTTGATAAACCTTTAGACAGAATAACTAAGAAAAAAAGAAAAGACCTAAGTAATAAAATCTGAGATGAAAAAGGAGATGTTACAATTGATACTGTAGAAATTCAAAGGGTCATTTGTGTCTACTATGAACAACTGTATGACAACAAATTAAGAAATCTAGAAGAAATGGACAAATTCCTAGCCACATAAAATCTAGCAAGATTAAGCCATGAGGAAATCCAAAATCTGAACAGACCAATAACAAGTAATGAGACTAAAGCTCTAATAAAAAGTCTCTCAGTAAATAAAAGCCCAGCACCCAATGGACTGCTTAATTCTACCACACTTTTAAAGAAGAACTAATACCAATTCTATTCAAATTGTTCCAAAAAACAGAGGACAGAATACTTCCAAACTCATTCTATAAGGCCTATATTACCCTGATACCAAAACCAATGACACATTATATATATATATATATAAAACAAGTCAATATCTAATTAATATTGATGCAAAAATCCTCAACAAAGTATTAGCAAACTGAATTCCACAATACATTGAAAAGGTCATGCATCACGACCAAGTGGAATTTATCCCAGGGATGCAAAGATGGCTTAACATATTCAAATCAATGGATAGATCATATAAACAGAATGAAAGATGAAAACCATATGATTGCTTTTGATGCTGAAAAGCATTTGATAAAGTTCAACATCACTTCTTGAAAAAATCCTCAAAAACCTGGGAATAGAAGGAACATAACACAATAAATGCCATATATGACACACCCACAGTTAGTATCATACTGAATAGAGAAAAACTGAAAGCCTTTCTCTAAAATCTGGAAAATGACAAGGATGCTCACCTCTAACACTATTCCATGTAGTATTTGAAGTCTTAGCTAGAGCAATCAGAAAAGAGAAAGCAATAAAGACCATATGAGTTAGAAAGGAAGACATTAAATTATCCTTCTTTGCAGATGTGATCTTATATCTGGAAAATTTTAAAGGCTCCACCAAAAAACTATTAGAACTGATACATTCTGTAAAGTTGCAGGATACAATATCAACAAACAAAACCCAGTGGTGTTTCTATATGCCAACAGTGTAGAATATGAAATAGAAATCAAGAAAGTAATCCCATTTACAATAGCCACAAAAAAAATAAATTTCTAAAAATTAACAAAGGAAGTGAAAGTTCTCTGCAATGAAAACTATAAAACACTCATAAGAGAAATTAAAGAGGACAAAAAAATTGAAATATATTCCATGTTCATGGAGTGGAAGAATAAATATTGTTCAAATGCCCATGCTACCCAAAGCAATCTATAGATTCAATGCAATCCCTGTCAAAATGCAAATGACATTTTTTACAGATATAGAAAAACAACCTTAAAATTTATATGGAACCACAAAGGATCCAGTACAGCCAAAGATATCTTGAGCAAAAATAACAAAACTGGAGGAATCACATTACCTGACTTCAAATTACACTACAGAGCTATAGTAACCAAAACAGCATGGCACTGGCATGAAAACAGACACATACACCAATGGAACAGAATACAGAACTCAGAAATAAAACCACACACCTACAGTGGCTCATTTTCAACAAAGGTGCCAAGGCAAACATTGGGGAAAAGGCAGTCTCTTCAATAAATGGTATTGGGGAAACTGAATACCCATATGCAGAAGAATGAAACTACATCTTTTTCTCTCACCGTATACAAAAATTAAATCAAAATGGCTTGAAGATTTAAATATAGAATCTCAAACTATGAAACTACTAAGAAAAAAAAAAAACTAAAAACTAAAAACTAAAAACCTTGGGAAACTCTTTAGGACATTGGACTGGGCAAAGATTTCTTGAGTAATACTCCACAAGCACAGGCAACCAAAGCAATTATGGACAAATAGGATCAGATCATGTTAAAAAGCTTCTGAACAACAAAGGAAACAATCAACAAAGGGAAGAGACAATTGTCAGAATGTGAGAAAATATTTGCAACTATCCATGTGACAATGGATTAATAACCAGAATATACAAGAAGCTCAAATAACTCTAGTAAAACATCCAATAATCAAATTAAACATTGGTCAAAATATTTGAATAAACATTTCTCAAAAGAAGACACATAAATGGCAAATAGATGTATGCAAAAGTACTCCACATCAATGATCATCAGAGAAATGCAAATAAAAACTATAATGAGATATTACCTCACCCCAGTTAAAATGGCTTGTATCCAAATTACAGTCAATAACAAATGCTGGCAAGGAGTTGGAGAAAAAGGAACTTTGTACACTGTTGGTGGAAAACTACATTAATACAACCACTATGGAGAACAGTTTGGAGGCTTCTCAAAAAAACTAAAAATAGAACTACCGTAGGATCCAGCTATCCCACTACTAGATATATACTCAAAAGAAAGGAAATTAGTATATTAAAGATATAAGATATATCTGCACTCCCATGTTTATTGCAGCACAATTCCAATACCCAAGATTTGGAAGCAACCTAAGTGTCCATCAGTAGATAAGTGGACAAAGAAAATATGATACATATACACAATGGAGTACTATTCAGATGCAAAAAAAGAATGAGATTCTGTCATTTGAAACAACATGGATGGAACTGGATGTCATTATGTTAAATGAAATAAGCCAGGCACAGAAAGACAAACTTTGCATATACTCATTTGTGGAGGCCAAAAATAAAAACAAATGTATACAGATAGAGAGTAGAAGGATGGTTATGAGAGGCTGGAAAGGGTTGTTAGTGGGAGTGAGGCATTGGGGATGATTAATGGGCACAAAAAATAGATAAATATGATCTAGCATTTGATAAAACAACAGGATGACTATAGTTAGCAGTAATTTGTTGTAGATCTTAAAATAACTATGAGTATAATTGTTTATTTTTGTAACATGAATAAAGTATAAATGCTTGAGGTAATGAATATGCCACTGACTCTGATGTGATTAATATGCATTGTATGCCTGTATCAAAATATCTCATGTACCCCATAAACATATACTCATACTATGTACCCACAAAAATTAAAAAATAAGCAAAACAAAACAAAAAATACAAGTCACAGATTGGGAGAAAATATTTGAAAATGACATATTTGATTAAGAAGTATTATACAAAATATATATAGAACAATTAAAATCCAACCATAAGAAAATGAACAACCTAAAAAAACAAGATGGCAAGGGCCTGAACCAATATCTCATCAAAGAAGATAGCCAGATGGCAATTAACTATATAAAAATATGTCTATATCATATGCCATTAGGGAATTGCAAATTAAAACAATGAAATACTGCTACTCAACTATTAGAATGGCCAAAATCCAAAACAGCTTCAACTCCAAATGCTGGCAAGGATGTGGCGAAACAGCAACCCTCATTCATTGCTGGTGGAAATACAAAATGGCACTGCCACTTTGGACGGTAGCTTGGATATTTCTTAAAAAACTAAACACACTCTTATACAATCCACCAATCACCTTCCTTGGTATTTACCAAAATGAATTGAAGACTCATGTTGAGAAAAAATCTGATAACAGATGTTTATATAGCTTATTAATAATTGCCCAAACTTGGAAGCAACCAAGATGTTCTTCAGCACTTTAGTGGATAAATCAACTAATGTTCTTCAGCAGGTGAGTGACAAATATTATCCTGGATGGATAATATTTCATCCAGACAATGAAATAATAATCAGCACTAAAAAGAAATAAGCTATCAAGTTTGAAAAAGACATGTAGGAACCTTAAATGCATATTTACTAAGTCAAAAAAACCATTCAGAAAAATCTATATACTGTATGATTCTACCTATATAGCATTTTGGAAAAGGCAAAAACTATAGGGTCATAAAAATATTAATGCTTGCCAGGGGTTAGGGTAGGAAGGAATGAGTAGGCAGAACACAGAAGAATTTTAGAACAGTGAAAGTATTCTGTATTATACTATAATGATAAATAGCTGTCTTTAAATACATGTTAAAACACTGAGAATTTAACATGCCAGGACTGAAGCCTAGTGTAAACCATAGATTTTGGGTCATAAGAATGATGATTATAACAGCTTAACTTCTTATTTTTTTTATGTATATAGACTTTATTCTTATACTGGCTTTGCAATCTTTTGCAAAACAAAAATACCCTTTATCTGTTTTGTCCAAAAAGAAGCAGTGTTTTTCTTAAGATGCATTTGATTGCATCTCCATCGTACAATTTACACAAACTATCAGTAGCTTTTATTCATTATCCAAAATGTTAAAATTATTTCAAGTAACTCATATAAATAGCAAAATAATATAAAATAATAAAAGTTTATAATGAAAAGTAGCATTGACTGAATTCACTCTTCTTCTTCTCAGCCTCATTTCCATGAAGCAAAAGCTTATAAATAGGTATTTCATTTAAAAAATCATCTAGTGATTGTCTCCTTAACTTCAAATATTACTAAGTGATCAGTATTTTAATGCATTGTCAATTGATGACCAAACATTAAAAATAAAAATTCACGTATAAAACCTATCTTCTTTTGTACTTTTGTCTCACTTTTTTCTATTGTATATCTTTGTCTCTAAGATATTCACTTCCTTAGGAAAAATACAAAAGAATACAAAGAGAACAAAGAAGACAAATTCTTGGCTTGCAGTTTCATCATAACCAAGACAACTAAGACTTTTAACTGGCAAAGGCTGTGTGTTTTGGGACTCAAAGTTGGAAATGTTAAAAGAAACAGAGTGTAGAGTCTATGCAGAAAAAAACAGTCAATTCTGTTCCTCTTTGGGTAAGGAATTACAAGAAAGTATCAGTACTTCTACAACATTCATAGGCCACAAATTTACAGAGCCTGGTCAAAGTTTGTTTTGCCTGAAAGTCCAGTTTACAAAAGAAGAAAGAGGATAAAGAGAAGATGAGGAGTACAAGGGAAAGAGGAGTAAGAGGAGACAAAGTGAAAAAGGAGGTCAGGAGGAGGAAGAGGAGAAAATAATTTGCATGTCACAGACTACACCATATGCTATAATTTAATTCACATTAACATTGCAGATATAGACCCTGTAGCCTTTTGTGTTTGACACCAATTTCAATCTTCCAGATTTCAAAAACTTTAGACAGCATCTTTTCACTGTACACCACGTTAGGACTATTAAGCACCTACGCTTTTCTCCACTCTTCTTTCTCTTTCAACTACTCAACATGTGTCAGCTAAACTTACCTTACCTTTTATTACTCATTATTAAAGTTGAAAATTTTACAATCTGTCCTCCAGCATTATTTAATTCTTCTGTTTTGTCCATAAATTTTTAAGTTGAAAAGCAACAATTATATTATTATGACTCTAAATAAGACTTAGTGTGTAATCAGTGTGCTAAGATATATCTCTTTTACAATAGGTTTAACAGTAAGACTGTCAAGCAAATCAAAAGAACATGACTCTGATATATAGGTGAAATGGCAAAAACCGCAATTACTTTTGTACCAACCTAATATCTATTAGGTTGTTCAAAATTTGCACTATTTTAGTTTGCATTTGCCTAATATTTGGACAATGATTTTTATATACATTTTTCTTTTCTGTTTTGGAGTGTCTGATTTCTTATTAGTCTTAGGTTTGCTGTTTAAGAAAAAATTTATTCTTGTCACCAAGTCAGTCATATCATGCCCCTCTTTTGTCAATTTTTCTATTGCTTAGAATCCACTTCTTTCTTCTTCATTGTCTTTGGGTGGTAAAAAAACACATAAGAAATCTATCCTTTAACCAATTTTTAAGTGTATAATACAGCATTATTAATCATATGCACATATCTTGTATGACTGAACTTCATGCCTATTGAACACTTCTCCATTCCTGCAGCCCCTGGGCACCATCATTCTTTTTTCTGCTTCTTAACAACTTTAGATGCCTCATATAAATGGAATCATGCGGGATTTGTCTTTCTCAGAGTGGAATACTGCACTTACCAAAATGTCCTCAAGTTTCAACCATGTTGTAGCATACAACATAGTCCTTTTTTAAAAAGCTTAATAGACTGGGCATGGTGGCTCACACATGTAATCCTAGCATTTTGGGAGGCTGAGGTGGGGCGGATCATGAGGTCAAGAGATTGAGACCATCCTGGCCAACATGGTGAAACCCTGTCTCTACTAAAAATACAAAAATTAGCTGGGTGTGGTGTCATGCATCTGTAGTCCCTGCTACTTGGGAGCCTGAGGCAGAAGAATCACTCGAGCCCAGGAGGGGGAGGTTGCAATGAGTCGAGACTGTGCCACTGCACTCCAGCCTGGCAAAAGGCTATTGCTGTTTTTTGACTGTCAAAAAAAAAAAAAAAAGCTGAATAAGAATAATATTATAGGTTAGATGGATGGATGGATGGATGGATGGATGGATAGATAGACAGACAGACAGACAGACAGATAGATAGATAGATAGATAGATAGATAGATAGATAGATAGATAGATAAATAGACAGACAGACAGATTCATTCTTCTGCCCATGGACATTTAGCTTGTTCTCACTTGTTGGTTATTGTGAATAATGCTGCAATTGAACGTGGGAGTGCAAATATCTCTTAAAAATCCTGTTTTCAATTCTTTTACATAAATACAAGAAGTGGGATTGTCAGATTATACAGAAGTCCTATTTTTAATTTGTTGAAAAACCTCCGTACTCTTTTCCATAGCAGCTTCACTGTTTTATATTCCCACCAACAGTACACAAGGGTTACTTTTTCCATATCCTTGACAACATTTGCTATTTTTTATTTTTTTAAAAATCATGGTCATCCTAAGAGGTGTAAAATGATATTTCCTTGCATTTTTTATTTACGTTCTCCCGATGATTAATGATGTAAGCATTTTTTCATATATCTATTGAACAATTGTATACCTTATTTCCTTTATCTATTTTTCAATGAGTTACTTGATTTTTTGTTTTGTTTCGCTATTGAGTTGTGGAATTTTCTGATAAATTTTGGATATTAAGCCTTTATCAGACATGCAGTTTGCACATAATTTTCCCATTATGTACGTTTTCTTTTCATTCTGTTGACTGTTTCCTTTTCTCCACAGAAGCTGTTTAGTTTGTTGTAGTTCTACTTGTCCATCCTTACTTTTCTTGCCTGTGCTTTTTGTGTCATATCTAATAAAACTTTGCCAAGACTAAGGCTATGAATATTTCTTTCTATATTTTCTTCTAGGAATTTTATAGTTTATAGTCTTCCTTTTAATTTTTTAATCTATTTTGAATTGATTTCTGTGTATGATATAAGATACAGGTCCAATTTCTATCTTTTGCATGTGAATGTCCACTTTTCCCAATATCATTTGCTGAAGGGACTTTCCTTTTCCCACAATTCCATCTTGACATCCTTGTTGAAGATCATTTAATCATATATATGTAAATTTATTTGTGGCCATTTTAATCTGTTACATTGGTCTATATGTCTGCAATTATGCCAGTCCCTTATATGTATTTTTAATCACTATAACTTCATAATATGTTTTGAAGTTACAAAGTGTAGGCCTTTTAAAAGTTTTTTCTCAAATGTATTCTGGTTAGTTGGGCTCTCTTATAGTTCCATATGAATTTAAGGATGCATTTTTATTTATGCAACAAATGCCACTGAGATTTTGATAGGGATTCCATTGAAGTTTTAGATCTCTTTGGGCAGTATGGGCATTTTTCCAATACTATCTTTCAGTCTATGAACATGGGATATCTTTTCATTGATTTGTGTCTTCTTTAATTTCTTTCAGTAATGTTTTATGGTTTTTCAGTATAGAAGTCTTTCACTTCTTTGGTTAAGTTTATTACTAAGTATTTTATTTTTATCAATGCTATTGTAAGTAGGATTGTTTTCTTAATTTTCCTTTCGGATAGTTCATTGTTAGCATATAGCCACATAAGTAATTTTTGTGGTAATTTTGGATCCTGCAACCTTGCTGAATTTGTTAGTTAGTTCTAAAAGGGTTTTTTTGGTGGAATCTTGAGATTTTTTGTATACTCATGTAATCCACTAATAGAGATTATTTTCTTTCTGATTTGAATGGCTTTTATTTCTTTGTCTTAATTGTTCTAGATAAAACTTCAAGAACTATGTTAAACAGAAGTGACATGATTGGGCATCCTTGCCTTGTTCCTGGTTTGAGAGGAAAATATTTCAGTTTTTAATTATTGAGTAAGATGTTAGCTATGGGCTTGTCATATATGGCTCTGAGATGGCAAGATAAAAACTAATCCTCTCAGGTAGGCTGCAAAAGGCAAGAAATTTGGATGCTGGTTTCACCTCTTTTCCTCTCTAGGAGGAAGCTAAGAGTTAGAGATTTTCTTCTACTCTTTATTCACTGAGCCAGTGGAAGGGAACATGGCCAGAGAGGGGTCCAAATCTTTGCCTTTGTTCTCAGCAGCTCTCAATCTGGCACCCTTTCCTATCAGTGTTTATTTAGTCAGGACATAAGCCAGTCCTTTGGGCAGCTCCCAACAAAGTCTAAACATTGGAGACACGTTTCAATCTTCTCTTTCCATTCCCAGGGAGATGCTGAGATCTGGTCATTTTCTCCCAATTGCATTGCACTGAGGAAGAGGGCCTATGGTGTGTTTGCCATGAATCTTCCTATTGGCATTGGTGCAGCTGGGTGTGTGTTTGCCTGGGATGCTGGAACCTTTTAGTTGGTTTCTGGATTTCTCACAAAGGAAAATGGTCCATATTGTTGAATTAGTTTCTCCTTAGAGGAAGTAGAGGCTGGGGCTCCCTGTTCAATCAACTTGCTGATATCCATTTCATTTTTCTCAATGATGTTTGTGTTGTAGCCCACTGAATTCCTACTATAAGATTGCCAAGTATTTTCTATGTTTAACAAATATTGTCATTCTACTGTCTATTTTCTTTAGCTTTCAGGGTGAGTTCCTCACTTCTTATATTGAACCATTTGTCTTTCTTAGTTTCTGTGTCTGCTTTCTGATTCATTATCATGAATGACATCATTAATAGCCATCCTCAGGAGAGGACCATGAGAGGTAAGTTCAAGATATGAAAGCCTTAAAATGTTTAATTTTGCTTTTCCTCCTGCTTAGTATCAAGCGGGGTTTAGAATTTTATATTCTAAATATGTTGTCCACTGAATTTTGAAGTTATTTTTTTATTGCGTGATATTAACAAGTGATGCTGATAAGAAGTCAAATTATAGATGGAAAATAATTCTAAAGGAAGTTTTAGATTTATCTATTTGTTGTACTGAAATTTCATGTATCTAAAAGTACCCTTTTTTACATCTATTTTCTTATTTTCCTATGGACCTTCTCGTTAGCTTTGGGATATTGACAATAAGTTATAGGTTAGTTATGATTTGATTACTCCTGACTCTATGAAAATAAAAATTTTAAACAGAATATGCTTTCTAAATATTTGTCTACTAGTCTGCCAAACACCCTTGTTGTTATTCAATATTGGTAATACAGAATAGATAGATTCATATATGTTCTAGCAAGTATAAGCAAGCATAAAATAAATACTCATAAGAAATACTCTTGGAAATAAATAAAATAAACACTTTCTGATGGAGAGATCCAAGATGGCTGACTAGCAGCAGCTCAGGATTGTAGCTCCCAGTGAAAGCACAGAAAGCAAGTGGATGATGCACTTTCAGATGAATTTTTTGCTCACAGACTGGGAGATTCCCGGCAGAGGAGCCACACGGGTCACCAGTGCAAGTTTTTGGCCAGCGCGGCTATTTTGGCGGTGCCCCGGCGTGGCGCTTCTCGGTGCGAAGTATACCAGATGGGGTGCCCTTTGAGTCGGGCTCGGCTGGTCCCATCCCCACAAGGAGAACAGCAATTGGAAGCGCTGAGGACTAAGAGTTTCACAGCAAGCACAGCCGAACCGGGAAGGTCCAGCACTGTGGAGAAGGGGTGTCCTACAAAGGAAAACTAAGAAACAGGAAAAAACTTCATCACTGGGCAGAGAGATCCAAGATGGCTGATTAACAACAGCTCAGGATTGTAGCTCCCAGTGAAAGTGCAGAGAGCCAGTGGACATCACAATTTCAGACGAATTTCTGTTGCCCACAAACTGGGAGATACACAGCGGAGGAGCCACACAGGTCGCCAGAGCAACTCTTTTGGCTGGTGCAGCTGTTTTGCCGGCGCCCCGGTGCGGCGGCGCAGTGCTTCTCAGCACGGCACTTCTCAGTGAGGAGTATATGGGACTGGGTGCCCTTTGAGTCAGGCCCAGCTGGTCCCATCCCCACAAGGAGAACAGCAATTGGAAGCACTGAGGACTGAGAGTTTCACAGTAAGCACAGCTGAACCCGGGAAGCCTAGCTCTGTGGTGAAGGGGCGTCCACCAAAGGAAAACTAAGAAACAGAAAAAACTTCATCACCAACAAGCCGGACGTCCACTTAGACCCAATCTGAAAGTCGGCAATTACAAAGACGACAGGTGGATAAATCCACAAAAATGGGAAGAAACCAGTGCAAAAAGGCT
>CAUYLG010018727.1:0-38778 GCA_963573385.1 Cacajao melanocephalus
AGCCATTCTCCTGAGCCTCAGCCCCCTGAGTAGCTGGGATTACAGGCAATCACCCCCACACCCAGCTAATTTTTTTTTTTCATATTTTTAGTAGAGACGGGGTTTCACCATGTTGGCCAGGCTGGTCTCAAACTCCTGACCTCCGGTGATCCTCCCACCTTGGCCTCCCAACGTGCTGAGATTACAGGTATGAGCCACCATACCCAGCCCCAAAGTGGAGAATTCTCTAAAGGTGGAAACCTTGCTTTTGTTTTGTTTTTAGAGACAGGGTCTCACTCTGTCACCTGGGTTGGAGTGCATTGGCCTAATTATAGTTCACTGAAGCCTCAGCCTTCTGGCTTCAAGTGATTCACACATCTCAGCCTCCCAAGTATCTAGAGTAAAAGTTAAAGAAAGAGGAAAGAAACACGAAACCCGGCTTAACCAGTTAAAGACAAGTTTATTTTAGGGACAAAACCTGAGAGGGGCTTCTGGCCACTTTTGGTCACGAGTGCTTTCTCTTACAACAGTATATATTGGTTTTAGGGTGAGGGGGCTTATTACAACCTTGGAATGTTTATGTGTTGGGGAGAAGTTTAAGGTAGAATTGGAATGTTCTGGGCAGAGGGGAGGTTATCTTGGGGATGACATCTTTTCAGCAGGAGGAGGGTTATCTCAGGTCTGGCATCTTCCCAGCTGGAAGGGGGGTTATTTTGGGGCTAGCAAGTCTCTGGTTGGGGAGGAGTTTGGAATGTTTCTGATTGGAGATGTTATTTGTGATTAATGGTCATGCTGACCTTAGCCATTAGGCTGATGCCCTTTGGATTTAGGCAGTTTTTGATTAAAGTGAATTTTTTAAATGACAGTGCTTGTCCAAGATGGCAATACTCCTTCTCTGTCAGCTAGAACCAAAGGTGCATACCACCACACCAGGCTAATTTTCAAATTTTTTTCTGGGGTTGTCACAAATTTCAAACATGAGTAGGAACCAAAAGCAATTAGGCTAAGAACTCAGCCAAAGACATGGCACGGGAAAAGCCTACTTGGACAGCCATGACTGGCCATTGTCTACGCACTGCTGCTGGGCTCTCACCTCCACACCAAGAACAGACCCTGCCCCTTCCTTTCTCTCCCTCAAGGGTCAAAGTCCCAGGCAGGACATCCCACTGGCCAAGCCCAGGCTATGTTGCCTGGGCAGATCTCAAACTCCTGGCCTCAAGCAATTCTCCCACCTCAGCCTCCCAAAGTGTTGAGATTACAGATTATATGAGCCACTGCACCTGGACTGACCTTGCCCTCCTTATTCACCATTGGACCCTTAGCATCAAGCACAATACTAGACACATAATAAATGCTCATTAAATGTATGTTGAATGAATCAGTTAATGAATGAATGAGATGAATACTAATAGTATCATCATCCCCTCAGTCACTTGGCCCCATGACTCAGTCATTCTTATCCCCATTTGGTCTGATGTCAAGTCCCATTAATTCTACCTCCATAGTCTAGGCCTTCATTTTCTTTCTCCTAGGCCTTTGCAATAGCTCCCTGCAAAGGACATCTGTTGTTTCTGCCTGCTCAATATCTCTTTCCCCTTATTTTAGAAACTGCTACCATTTGCTTATGAGAAACTAGTTCTTCCATTCCCTGTAGTCTTGAGGGAACTGTCAATTAAGGTCCTCTCCACCACTGCCAAGGGATGAACAGGAGATCCAAGCCAAGCCAGAAATTAAAGTCTTGAAATGGAATGACAGAGATACAGAAATTGGTTGGAACTGAGTCGTTCAAATCACAGCATCCATAAGAAATTGTTTGTTGGGTTTTGGGGTTGCCTCACCCACGTTTAGACCCAAATGAGGGGATAACCACAGAAGTAAGGCAGAAGGAGATCAGAATATCATTTCTATTAACAAAGCTGCTTGAGATATGCATTTACTGATAGAAAAGTGGGGTTATGAATTCTGGACCCCCAAGTCAAACTTTCCCACCTGGTCACAGGCAGTACTAGAAAATCATCATAGTCCTCTCTCTTTTTCTTTTCTTGTTTGAGATGGAGTTTCACTCTTGTTGCCCAGGCTGGAGTGCAATGGCATGATGTCGGCTCACTGCAACCTCCGCCTCCCGGGTTCAACTGATTCTCTTGCCTCAGCCTCCCAAGTAGCTGGGATTACAGGCACCCACCACCATGCCCAGCTAATTTTTTGTATTTTTAGTAGAGAGGGGGTTTCACCATGTTGGCCAGGCTGGTCTCAAACTCCTGAACTCAGGTGATCCACCCACCTCAGCCTCCCAAAGTTCTGGTATTACAGGTATGAGCTACAGTGCCCAGCCTCTTTTTTTTTCAGATGGAGTCTCACTCTGTCACCTGGGCCGGAGTGCAAGTGGTGCAATCTCAGCTCACTGCAACCTCCACCTCCTGGGTTCAAAAGATTCTCCTGCCTCAGCCTCTCAAGTAGCTGAAACTACAGGTGCCCACCACCACACCCAGCTAATTTTTGTACTTTTAATAGTGACGGAGTTTCACAAAGTTGGCCAGGCTGGTCTTGAACTCCTGATTTCAAGTGATTCATCCACCTTGGTCTCCCAAAGTGCTGGGATTACAGGTGTGAGGACTGTGCCTGGCCAATCATAGTCCTCGCTGTGAGGGCTAGACTGTGGGAAATGCATTAATAGAACATGGAGGAAGAGGGCAAAAAATCGTGCTTCTTAAGGGCAGGTGTATTTGAAAGAGAAAAAGAGAGAAGGAACTGAGTTGTGCTTCGCTCATTCTCCCCATATTCACTAATGAGATACAGGTTGAGTATCCCTAATCCAAAATGCTTGGGACCAGCAGTATTTCAGATTTTGGATCATTTCCAGATTTTGGAATATTTGCATATACTTAATGAGATACCTTGGGGATGGGACCCAAGTCTAAATATAAATTCATTTATGTTTTACGTAGACCTTATATACATAGCTGGAAGGTAATTTTATATAATATTTTTAATAATTTTGTGCACAAAACCAAGTTTGTGTATACTGAATCATTGGAAAACAAAAGTGTCACTTAGACATCCATCTGGAAAATCTGATTGTTCGGTGTCACCATCATTCATGACTCTGAATTTATATGCTGTATCATTTTTTTACACTTATTCACATATAAATAGTCAACAGTTAAAAAATGACGTACTATTAATACAGTGAAAAACTAATGTGTTCAGGGTAAATAAGTAGCATAGTAGCATCATTAAAATAACTCCTGGAGATGCTAAAGAAACTGTGTTGTATGTCTGTGTTTTGACTGGGACCTGTCACATGAGGTCAGGTGTGGATTTTTTTCTTTTTTCAGAGACAAGGTGTTGCTCTGTCACTCAGGCTGGAGTCACTCACTCATACTTGGCTGTAGCTTTGAACTCTTAGGCTCATGCCATCCTTCCACCTCAACCACAGTGGTGCTACCATCGCTGGCTGCAGCCTCGAACTCCTGGGCTCAAGCAATCTTTCCATCTCAACCTCCCGAGTAGCTGGGACTCCTTGAGCGTACCATCATGCCTGGCTAATTTTGTTGTTAGTAGAAGTCAAGTCTCGCTAGATTGTCTGAGTTGGTCTCAAATTCCTGGCCTCAAGCAATTCTCCCACCTTAGCCTCCCAAAGCGCCAGGATTACAGGTGAGAGCCACCACACCTGTTAGTGTGGAATTTTCTACTTGGGGCATTAATGCTCAGAAAATTTCAAGGGTCAGGCATGGTGGCTCATGCTTGTAGTCCTAGCTACTTGTGAAGCTGAGGTGGGAGGATCCCTTGAGCCTAGGAGTTGGAAGTTACAGTGAGCTATGAGCACACTGCTGCACTCTAGCCTGGGTGACAGAGCATGACTCTGTCTCTAAAAAAAAAAACAGTTTTTAATTTTGGAGCACTTCAGATTTCAGATTTTCAGATTAGGGATGCTCAACCTGTGTATCATTCCTTCTCCTCTGGGGGCATTAGGTGGTTGAAGGGAAGAGAGAAGAATGTCACTCTAAAGGAGGTCCCTCCACATGGAAAAATCTAGGGCAGAGAATAAATGTTCCTCTCATCACAGTTTATTTATTCCTTATTTCCTTATATCTAGATTACCCAATGCAGCCCTGGCTCCTAATCGCTTCCAAGGCCTGTGGTTGTACAACTGAATCCTCTCAGCAAATTTTGGTTTTGCTTGATGTAGCTAGAGTCTATTTCTATTGCTTATATCCAAAGAATATGTACTAGTTTCCTGTTGCTGTTAGTTTCCAAATACCACAAACTTGGTGGTCTAGAACAATGAAAATTTATTACCTTAAAGTTTCGGAGGCCAGAAGTTCAGAATAGGCCTTATGGGGCTAAAATCGAAATATCTTCAGGCTCATCTTCCTTCCAAGGCTCTGCGGGAGAACCCATTTCCTTGCCTTTTCTGACTTCGGAGGCTGCCATCATTTTGTAACTGAAAAGCAGGTTAGTTGCTGACCACATTCAGAGTCCAATTAAAAAGAGCAAGGTCTGAGACGAAAAAATGAATTTATTTTGAAGCTAGCTTGGGGAAGGGGCACAAAGCATCCTGCTTTTAAATGTGCCACTTCCCTTTTGGAGCAGAAAGCGGGCCTTTTATAAGGTGACGGGAGAAAGAAAGCAGGGGAGGAAGGTGCCCGTTAGCTCTGGTGGTTTATCTACTGGGCAGTTGAGTCAGTGCCTTCCTGGGCAGAAGAAAGTTGTAAAAGTGGCCATGTCGGCATGCTTTCAACATGCCTTCCTGATGGGCGTGAGTTCGAAGCAATCCCCCAGAGGGTGGAAGTTCCAAGGTGAAAGTTCCCTGGCGGGCATGCTTTGGTCTGTTAATTTTCCAGGAATTAGATGAGCTTGCGCTGAAGGGAGTGTCCAGTGAAGGAGTGGGTAAAAGGCTATATTTGAATTTATAAAGGGCTAAATCAGAAGTGGGGATCAGGAAGAAAGGAGAAGAGAATTTTTTGTTTTAAGACGGAGTTTCGCAATGGCACCAACTCGGCTCACCACAACCTCTGCCTCCCGGGTTCAAGCTATTTTCCTGCCTCAGCCTCCCGAGTAGCTGGGATTACAGGAGCGCGCCACCACTCCCGGCTAATTCTGCATTTTTAGTAGAGACGGTGTTCCTCCATGTTGGTCAGGCTGGTCTTGAACTCCAGACCTCAGGTGATCCACCCTCCTCGCCCTCCCAAAGTGCTGGGATTACAGGAGTAAGCCACGGCGCCCGGCCCGTATTGCCTTTATTTTATGGTTTGTCTCGGGTTTTTGGGCTGTTATAAGTGCTGCAATTAACATATTTGTTACACAAATCTTTACTCATGTCCTTGATTTTATCTTTTGAATTCCTGGAAGTGGAATTGCTGGACCAAAGAGTATTTGAAACATATTGCAAATTTGTCTTCTGAGAGTGGTTTTACCCATTTAAACTCCCACGCACAATTTAATAGGACTTCAGTGGAGTTGCTGGTATCATCAACTGTCAAATACCGAACACACCTTCGGGCCAGACGTCTAGTCCCTCTTCGCGTTTTCCCGCCCACTCTGCACCCCCACCGCCCGTAGTCCATGCTGTCCCGCCCCTTCCTTACTCTCTGCACCAATGCTGTCCAATCAAAAGCAGTCTTCCTCAGTATCGCCGTGCGGTTGGTAATGTGAAGTGTCCGTCGTGCTCAGGGGCGGGAGGAACGGATTGACTGACGCGGCCACGGGCCAGTGTGAGCGGCGAGTGGGACGTGCGTGGCGTGCGTCGCGCGATGGCCTGGAAAGCACTGGACCTGTGAGGTGTGCGAGCGGGTGTGAGAGACTTCCGCGGTCATGGCTCCCAGCGTGCCAGCGGCGGAACCCAAGTACCCTAAAAGCATCCGGGCCGTGCTGCTGGGGCCTCCCGGGGCCGGTAAAGGCACCCAGGTGAGCAGCAGGACTGGGCTTGGCGGCGGAGCTTGCCGAACTCCAAGGTCACGGCGGTGGGAGATCCAGAAGCCCTGGACCTGCCTGGAGCGGGCCGGGGATTGAGGCCTGCGGGGAACGCTGGCCGGGGTCTCGGTTCTGGTGAGGCATTTAGAGAAGGGTTTAAATTGGAGGTCGGGGCAGTCTGAGTTAGGATTGGAGTGCCCTAGGGATTCAGTGTTGAGGTGTTGTGTTAGGGAGTCTGAAGGCTGATTAGCTCCACTAAGGGGTTAGAGACTGGAAAGGTTTGAGAGGTAGAGTGAGCCCTGGGCTGAGGCATCTAGATTACAGGCTGAAGGGAGACAATTAGCTTTATGACCCAGGTTCCCTGCGAGGTGGAGGTGAATTGTCCAGAATCAGTGTTACATTCCAGGCACTGGAGGTCGGGAGACTTTTTTGATAATGATTTATGACTTACGGGGAGGGGAGGAGGAGCATCTCCAACACGTGGGGCAGAGTGAGAACTGAGATGTGCTGTGTGAGCCGGTTGAGATGGGAGGAAATCTAAGGCTCTCTCTGTTTGAAAGTTGGGCGTGAATGGGTAGAACCGGTTTATAGCCTGGAGAGCCATGAATCGGAACCTTTGAGTAGTGTCCACAAAAAGGGTTGAGAGTGCTCATGGGACCTGGCTTGGAGTTAGGTCCTGAGGCTACTGAAGGCTGGGCAGCTTGGGATGACTCAAATGATTTTAGATGAGAGGGAACTTGAATTTTTTTGTTTTTATTGTTTTTGTTTGTTTATGTCTTCCCCTTGATTTTTTTCCCTTTTTTTTTTTTTTTTTTTTTTGATTGTTGTTGTTCATAGGGAACTTGAAATTTTAACTTTCTCAATCAACAGGTTACAAAACAGGCCCAGAGAGGTCAGGTGACTTTCCCAAGTTAGTGAAATGGGTTTCATGAGCCTGGGACCTCAGGAGCCATAGGGTTAGAATGTGAAGTTCCCATCTGCCCTAGCAGGCAACAGGGGCTTTACTTGGTGTCTGTGCCCTTTCTAGATCTGGGACTTAATGGGGCCATAGATCAGGGTTAGGATTGATGATCTCATTTAGGATTTGGAAGCCCATAGGTTGGATTATAGATGTCCCCTTCTTGCTTGGGGTCTGGCATTGCCCCCTGGGCCCTAGGCCTCTAGTGAGGCTCCAAAGAGGGAAGTCTGAGTTCTCAAAGGAAAGGGAATCTTGGAGACTGCTCTATGCCCACTCTTCTCTTCCCAGCACTTGCCAAATTTTAAAAATCTTGGTAAACAGTCCATCTTACTCATTCTTGGTACCACCTATGGCACCTAGCACATTACTTGGCCCTTGATGGTGTTAGCGAAAGTGGATGACTGTCACAGATTAATGTGAGTGATAAGGAAAGAAGTTCTGACACTCCATTTATTCCTGTGACCTGGGCACTAGGTCAGAAAAGACCACTTTCTTTTCTCTCCACAGACTGAGATGATTCTTCTTTGGAGCTCACCTGTTCCTGATCCCTTTATCCTTCATCCTCTGTGTTGTTGACATCTCTTTCCCATTGCTGCCACACTCATTTATTGGATAATCTAGAGTTTAGGGATGTTTAATCTTAGACTCTGCAGACTTTTGCTGTAAGTGATCAAGTATAAACAGAGTAGCTCAAATGTGTCATTGTTTTTCTTTCTTTCTTCTTTTTTTTTTTTTTTTTTTGAGACAGGGTCTCACTCTGTTGCCCAGGTTGGAGTGCAGTAGTGCCATCACTGCTTACTGCAGCCTTGACCTCATGGGCTCAAGCAAGCCTCCAACCTCAGCCTCTCAAGTAGCTGGGACTACAGGCACATGCCATCATGCCCAGCTAATTTTTAAACAATTTTTTGTAGAAACAGGATCTTGCTGTCTTGCCCAGGCTGGTCTGAAGTCCTGGACTCAAGTGATCCTCCTGGCTTGGCCTCCCAAAGTGCAGGGATTGTAGGCATGGGCCACTATGCCTGGAAATTCTTTTTTCTTAACTCATATTGAAGTTAATAATTTATGTAATTATGGAATGGACAGCCTATCCTAGTACTGGGACAAAGGTCTAATAATCCAGCAAGCTATGTAACTTCTGAGCCACAGCGTTCTCAGCTGAAAAATGGGGATAATACCTACCTTGCTCATTCAACATTTCATGAGCATCTAACATTGGAGATAAAGCATTAAGCAAGACAGATAAAGTTTTTCCCCTGATCAACTAAAAATTCACAGTGATACTGGAAGATTATTATATATATGTGTGTGTGTGTATACACACATACACAACTTAGATGACAGCCCTGTTACGTAGTAGGTACTCAATAAATATTGACTCTGTTATCTTAGTAACACCTCTCCCCTCCCCTCCTTCAACTTGGATGTATTTCAGTGTTAGACATGATTTATTCAGGAAGTTTAGAAGAAAGTAATACTAATGAGTTCATTGATAAGGGTGCATGATGGTGGAAGTTGGTCAGAGAAGGCTTTGTAGAAATAGAGGAGATGTGATTAGAGCTGGGAAGTGAAAGGATAAGATTTACGTAAGTCATTTAACCTCTGTACACTTTCCAGAGTTGGAACAATAGGAATACTGGTGGTTGTATGTATTTCTGTGGAGTTTTTTAAAAAGTTCAAGCCTGGGCAACATGGCTACAAAAAAAAAATTGTACATCTCTACAAAACAATTGCAAAATTTAGCCGGGCATGGTGGTTCATGCCTGTAGTCCCAGCTATTCAGGAGGCTGAGATGGGAGGATCACTTGAGCCTTGGAGGCAGAGGTTATAGTGAGCTGAGATCTCACAATTGCACTCCAGCCTGGGCAACAGAGCAAGACCTTGTCTCAAAAAAAAAAAAGATCATAAATCAGAGGTTGCAAATGGTAGCCTACAATAACATTTAGCCAGCAGACACACCCCACACACCTTAACTTTTTATTATGAAGAATTTTGAATGCACAAAGGAAGACAGGATGGTGTAATGAGCCCCTACCCAATCCCAACAACCATTAACTGGTGGCCATTGCTTCTCCAGCCATTATCCCTTCGCAAATTATTATAAAGCACCTCCCAGGTATCGTAACATTTCATTAATAAATATTTGGTATGTATTGCTAAAAGATAATTTTTTAAAACAAGCACAATATTCCCTAAAAAATTAACAATTTTTATTCGAATTATCTTTTTTGTTACCAATGTGATAATTTTAAGTTTCTTTTATTTATTTCTTTGTATATATTTTTTAAAGATAAGGTCTTGCTCAGTTGCCCAAGCTAGAGTGTAGTGGCCCAGTCATAGCTCACGGCAGCCTCAGTCCTCCCACCTCAGCTTCCCAAATAGCCAGGATTACAGGTGCATGCCACCACACCTGGCTAACTTTTCTAGTGTTTTAAAGTTGGGGGTCTTGCAATGTTGCTCAGGCTGGTCTTGAACTACTGGGCTTCTCTCTCAGCCACCTAAGCAGCGGGGACTACAGGCATGTGCCACTGTGCCCATCCTTTCTTTTAATTTATAAGTTCTCCTTCTCTTTTTTTTTTTTCTTATGGTTTTGCTGAAGAAATTGGATTGTTTTTCCTGGGAGTATTATACCTTTGTCTGGGAATTTTCAATTGTATTCCTCTGGTGTACTTAACATCTTCCTTTGGCCTCTCTATTTCCTATAAATTTGTGGTTTACACTTTTTTTTGAGATACAGTCTCTCTCTGTCACCCAGGCTAGAATGCAATGGCGTGATCTCAGCTCACTGCAACCTCTGCCTCCTGAGTTCAAGCAGTTCTCCTGCCTCAACCTCCCAGGAAGCTGGGATTACAGGCGGCCGCCATCACACCCAGCTAATTTTTTGTATTTTTAGTAGAGATGGGGTTTCACCATGTTCGCCAGGCTAGTCTTAAACTCTTGACCTCAAGTGATCCACCCACCTCGGCCTCTCAAAGTGTTGGGATTACAGGTGTGAGCCCCTGTGCCCAGCCATGGTGGTTTATACTTAGTTAATATAAACTTAATTCAGTTCACGTTCCATTTTTTGGGGTCAGCTACTTCACAGGTGGTGTGTTCTGTGCTCTCCCTGAGGAGGCACATGGTATTTGCTTATCTCTGTGTTGTTTATAGTCATGCTGTTCAGTGTCTAGGTTCAGTAATTCATTATGGATGGTGAAATGTGGTATTCTAATTCTAACGTTCCTTGTTCATTTATTAGCTGAAATATTTCTATGAAGAGAAACTTTCCCTCACCTACTGTTTGTTTACCCCATGAAATGATTGGTATAGAAACGTCAGGATAAATACTTGATTTGTTCTCTTTGTCAGCTTTCAAAATAATAAGTTGACTACAGAGAGTTTTCGGTTATGCAATTTCCCTTAAAAATTCAGAGCTCCAGTTTCTCTTGAAAAACCAGAAGACCTGGCAGTGATGCCTCCATTCCAGTGTGGCAGCAGGCACTTGCAGTTGTGTGGCATTGCTGCTTTGGATGGTCTGTGTGTCTTCCTGTTCCCTGCGTGGTCCTCTTCACTGCCTGTTGCTTTCATTTGACTCATTTCATTCATTTGTATTGCCTGCTTGGCTCCCATTGGCAGATGTTTGCAATCTTTCATGTAAAATCCCTGACCTAGGGTTAGTGCCTAGTGCCTGCTCGGTAATGTTTGTTTTCTTCCTGCTATATTTTGTTATTCCTGCATAACTCAGTATTTTATGTGTTTTATGTTGCGTGACTGAAATAATGTTTCCTTTTAAAACTCCTCACTTTTAACTAGTTAAATATTTGAAAACTACCCACTTTCGCATCAATGTAACGTTTTAAAACATGTATAATGGGTTTATAGTCGGGTGTGATGGTGCATGCCTGTAATCCCAGCTACTTGGGAGGCTGAAGAAGGAGAATTGCCTGAACCCGGGAGGTGGAGGTTGGAGTAAGCCGAGATCACGCCATTGCGCTCCAGCCTGGGCAACAAGGGCGAAATTCCGTCTCAAAAAAAAAAAAGTACTTGGGTTCTTATTTTATTTAAATAAGTTTATTTCCCTGCCTCCTTTTTGGGATTGGCTGCTCCTTCAGTGTGGTCAAAACCAAAGGTATGTTTCTTGGTTTTTCTGCCATCCCCTTCCTCATTTCTTCCATGTGTCAAACTTATGCCCAATTATTCAAGGCCAGGCACACTTAGGCAGTCTTATAGGTCAGATGCATCAGTTATATCATTGCAGTGATACTCGCAACAACTCTAAGACCCACACTCTTATTTCCCCTTTTACAGTTGGAGAAACTGAAGTTTGAATGGCTTGTTCTCTAGGCTACATAGCAAGTAATTCACAGAGCTTCCATCTGAATGACTCCAAAACTCCTGCTCTTTCTGCTGCTATCTACTGCCCCAGGTTAGAGTTTTCTCCTACGCTATGCATGTCAGGAGGATGTGATAATTACAGCATAGTCACCCATTGCTTAGTTATGTGACAGACCCCCAAGCTAAAGATTTTACATGCATCATCTGATTTAATCCTATAACACTAGGAGATATGTCCTTTTTACTGACAGAGAAACTGAGGCTCAGAGGCTGTATCTTGCCCCAGGATGCACATATAGTAAGTAGCAAAGGTAGGATTTGAACTCATGTCTATATGACTCTTGAGCAGTCATTATTTTACATTGTTCCTGTGTAATCTAGATGAAGATGCAGAAATGAATTTGAACGGAAAAATGCATACAAGTGCAGGGTACCAGCTGGGAAGCATCAGATGAGTGACTTTGATGAATGTTGGGTTCAGGTTAGAACAAGAACTGCAATTTGTTGAAGGTCTCCTGTTCATCCTCCTATCCACGTAATGAGGCTGGTAATGATTTCCCCAATAAGTTAAGAGATAGCTGAAATTCAAACACAGGTTTCTGTGATTAAAAATAAAAAAAACAGACTGGGCACAGTGGCTCACACCTGTAATCCCAGCACTTTGGGAGGCCAAGGTGGGTGGATCACAAGGTCAGGAGTTCAAGACCAGCCTGGCCAAGATGGTGAAACCCTGTCTCTACTAAAAATACAAAAATTAGCTGGGCATGGTGGCAAGCACCTGTAATCCCAGCTACTTGGGAGGCAGAGGCAGGGAATTGCTTGAACCCGGAAGGTGGTGGTTACAGTGAGCCAAGATCTCGCCACTGTACTCCAGCCTGGGCGACAGAGTGAGACTCAGTCTCAAAAAAAAGGAGAAAAACTTAAAATATAAGTACCTAGAAAAAGGTACAAATATTACAAGTGAGCAGCTTGATTTATTTTACAATGTGAACACACTTGTGTATCTTACACCATTTATCAAGAAACAGAATATTGCCAGCACTGTGAAGTCCTCCTTATGCTCCCTAAGGAGGATAGCCACTAAGGGCTCTGTAGGTTGTTTGTCTTAAAGCCTTATAGTGTCATGGCTAAGAGCTAGGGCTTAGTAATCTGGCCTGTTACCAGTTCTTTTGCTAGCTCTGTGATCTTGGACAACTTAGCCTCTGAATTTCACCTGTAAAATGCAGTTTAAAATAGTTCCTACCTCATGGGTTTATTATGTATTATGCATGCTAAGTACCGTAAAACAATGCATGGAAAATTGTTTGGCATGTTGCAAATGCTCAAAGTTAGCTGATGTCAATACGATTCCTCAAAGGAAGAAGGGGGGTAGGTGGGGAGGTGTTTTTGTTTTAAAAGACAGGGTCTCACTCTGTCACTCAGGCTGTGTAGTGCAGTGGCACAGTCATAGTTCACTGAAGACTTGAACTTCTGGGCTCAAATGGTTTTCCCATCTCAGCCTCCCAAGTAGGTGGACCACAAGTGCCTGCCACCATGCCCAGCTAATTTTATTTTATTTTATTACTTTTTTTTTTTTTTTTTTGAGACAGAGTCTTGCTCTTGTCACCCAGGCTGGAGTGCAGTGGCATCATCCTGGCTCACTACAACCTCCACCTCCCAAGTTCAAGCGATTCTCCTGCCTCAGCCTCCCGAGTAGCTGGGATTACAGGCAGCCACCACCACACCCGGCTAATTTTTGTATTTTTAGTAGAGATGGGTTTTTGCCATGTTGGCCAGGCTGGTCTCGAACTCCTGACCTCCTGATTGGCCCGCCTCAGCCTCCCAAAGTGCTGGGATTACTGGCTGAGCCACCGCACCCAGCTGCCCAGCTTAATTTAAAAAAAAATTTTTTGTAGAGATGGGTTCTTGCTGTGTCACCCAGGCTGGCCTTAAACTTTTGGCCTCAAGTGATCCTCCCAAAGTGCTGGGATTACAGACATGAGCTACCACTTCCAGCCCAGTTAGAGAGGCTTTTGATGGGAGAGATGTACTCAGAGTGTACTACAGAAAAGGCTTAGACCAATAGGGGAACAGAAAGGGCATTCCTGTGGAGTGAGGAGCTTGAGCTGAGGTCCTTGGAGAGGCATTTATGCTATGTATTTGGAAACCATGCATAAGAGCAGTTTGTCTGCAGTGGTGCAGGACATAAACACAGGGCACTTGTGGAAGGAAGTTTGGAGGGCTTGGCAGGTTTTAGAAGTTGATTGTGGAGGGCAACTGAGTGCCAGGCTAAGATGTTTGGACTCTTACCTGTTGCACCACAGAGATGTTGAAGGCTTCTGAATGTGTATGTGTTGGGAGGTAGGTAGCATATCCAGCATGTTTTAGGATATGATTCTAGTTGCGTGTGTAGGAACATTGACAGCAGGGGTGACAAAGACTGGAAGCACAGAGGTGATTGTGCCAGGCACAGTGATATGTGCCTATAGTCCCAACTACTTCGGAAGGTGAGGTGGGAGGATTGCTTGGGCACAGGAGTTTGGGGCTATAATGTGCTATGCTGATCAGGTGTCTGCACTAATTTCAGCATCAGGCCAGGCACAGTGGTATGCGCCTATAATTCCAGCACTTTGGGAGGCTGAGGCAGGCGGCTTGCTTTAGCTCAGGAGTTGGAGACCACGGGAAACGTGGCAAAACCCCATCTCTACAAAAAAATACAATAATTAGCTGGATATGGGACAGCATGCCTGTAGTTCCAGCTACCTGGGAGACTAAGTCAGGAAGATTGCTTGAGCCCAGGAGTTTGAGACCACAGTGAGCTATGAACATGCCACAGCACTCCAGCCTGGGCAATAGAGTAAGACCCTGTCTCAAAAAAAAAAAAAAAAGTTCAGCATCAATATGGTGACCTCCCAGGAGCAGGGGACCACTAGGTTGCCTAAGGAGCGGTGAATTGGCCCAGGTCAGAAAAAGAGCAGGTTAGAACTCCCATGCTGATGTGTAGTAGGCTAACCACTTGCGAAGCCACTGTGCTCCACCCTGGGCAACATAGCAAGACCTCATTTCTAAAAAAAACATAAGAAGAAAATGATGATTGCAAGGTGAGAAAACAGGTGGATTTGGGATTAAACCAAATCTCTAGTTTCCCCTTATTTCCTAATTGTCAGGCCCTATGTTGTATGTTTTTGCATACATAATGTTATTAAATCCCTATAACAGTTCTGCAGATAGACGTTGTTTTCTGTGCTATGGATAAAGAAATTGAGACCTTAGGAAAGGTAATGTAATTTGTTCAGGATGACACAGTGAATAAGCGACAGAATTTCCTAATCCAGATCTGTACCACTACAAAACGCAGTCTCTGCCACTACATCAGGGCTTCACAAACTGTGTATGCATCAGAACCTCAGGTGCTGCTTGAGAGCCACTCAATCATAAACTTTAAGGGTGGGCCTAGCAGATGCCCCATGTGATTGATAATATACTGAAATTTGAGAACCACTCAGCCCACCATGCTGTCTCTCTAGTGGTTTTAGCATTCTCATTAATTACCCCAGAGTCCTCCACCCCACACAGAGTTCTTATAGTGGTGATGAGCCTGCATCCTGGGCTCAGCAAGAGTCTTTGGCCCACAGCAACAGACTGTGACTGTAGGCTCCAGACCCCTACTCTTCAAAGTGTAGTTTAGAGTCTGGCCACTCATCCAGGCTTGGAAGCTTGCTTAAAATGCAGGTGCTTAGGCCCTACTGTATGGAACCAGAATCTCCATTTTAACAGCATTCCTCCAGTGATTTAGAGTCTGAGAATGGCTGCTCTAAAGCATAAGTTTGAAGTATGAGGGAACTATGATAAAGTTACTTCATTAGGCTACTGCAGTCTGCAAATAAAGAGTAGTGCAAAGCAGACCATGGAAGGAAGCATTTTATTTATTGAATGCCTGCTGCGTGTCTGATGTTTTTGGTACTTTATTTCATTTATCCTCGTAAGAACCCTGTGAAGTAGTCATCATCCCCATTCAGCTGATGAGACAACTGACACTCTGAGAAGTTAAGTACTTAGCCCAAGATCACACAGCTACTGGGTGCCTAAGCTAGGAATCAAGTGTAAATCTGTCTTGACTTCAAAACCCATACATGCTCTTTACAGCCTATCACATTGATTCTAAGGCAGCCAGCAGGAAATGAAAGAATTCGTTTTCTTCCCTGTTGCTGTGTGTTCTTCCATAAAGCTGTAGAATCCAGTCACCTGGAACAGTGCATAAGAGTTCTGCAGTTTGGGAGTGATAAAAATAGAACAGGTTTTGTGCTGGCAGCTCTTCTCTATGGTGTTTTGGTCAGCCTTTCCACTTGAGCAAGCCTGACCTCCAAATTGTTTACACAGGTTAATTTCAACAGCCAATGAGAGAGATTGGCAGAAAGCACTCTCTGGGTATATGGCTACAGTGCCAGCCTGGTTTTTCGTTGCCGGGGGCACTGACATTCATTAGTTTTCCAAAGTACAGAGTTTTTAATGCCTTCTCTCTAGACTCCATTTTGCTACGAAGTCATTTCTTTGCATTAACTGAATCAGTCCATGAATCACAAACCAGCCCTATCTATGTACCTTTTATTGTGTGCACCTAAGCATGCACCTAAGAAAACTCCCAATTATATAAAAATTAGCCAGGTATGTGGCACGTGCCTGTAATCCCAGCTACTGAGACTGAGGCAGGAGAATCACCTGAGCCCAGAGAAGTCATGGCTGCAGTGAGCCATGATCATGCCACTGCACTCCAGTCTGGGTAACAGAGTGAGACTCTATCTCAAAAAAAGCAGGAAAAGTCCCAGTGAACTGGTTTGTTTGACCAGGGATCTAAACCTACTTAGTTTATAAAACAATTGAAAAGCTAAGATTGAGCTCCTTGAACTGATTATATTCCTGTGAATTCTGTATTCTTTTTTCCTATTGCAAAGCCAGTGTTGAGCTGTCTAGGGTCTCTTCCTATTCTAATTCTGCATTCTCAAATATAGTTCACCAAATATAAGCTCTTTAAGGCCATAGTTTATGCCTTTTATTCATCTGTTTCCCAGGCTCCCAATAGGGTTCTTGGGAAAGGCATTAGTAAGTTTTCTTTCTATATGAATGAATATAGAATTAGGACAGGGGTTATGCTAACAGCCAGTGCTCATTGAGCACTTACTATGTGTCAAGGCCTGCATATACTGAATTCTGTATAATCTTCTCGTCAGCCCAGTGATATAGATACTATTACCATCTCCATTTTACTTAGAGGAAATTTGAAACTTAGAAAGGTGAAGTGACTTCTTAAGTCATATATGTAATAGTGGATCTGGAGTCTGAAAACCAGGCAGTTTAACTCTCAAGCCTATGCTCTTGACCAAAAGGCTATAATGCCTCCTAAAACTAGTATGTAAGTGCTTATTATTTGCCAAGTGCTCTTTGTATATATCTCATGTAATCCTCACAGCTACCTTCTGAGATGGAGCCTATTTTGCCTTCATTTTAAACAGATAAGGAAGCTGAAAAGTGAAGTGTGCCAAGATAATACAGCTACTTAGTGACAGGGAAGGGGGAAAACCCAGTTCTGCCTGGGGGCAAACTGCTCCTAGCTGCCTCCCAGACCCAGTGGCTGTGGTACATGCAATTACACATTCACCCCTTTGGCAGATGTTTATTCAGCACATGTTATGTGCCAGGCATTGTACTGAGTGTGTTATATACACATCTAATTTAAACCTCACAGCAACCATGTGAAGTGTTGGTACTATTTTTATTCCTATTTATAATGGGGAAATTGAAACTTAACGTGTCACTAGTGTGCTGAGTGGAAATAGTAATAATAGCTAATATTTATGACTGCTTCCTGTGTCCTACTTATACTGTTTTAAGTGCTTTACATATATTATTTCATGTAATTCTTACTATAACCCTATAGTCATTGTATGTTTGAATGTAATATAAGGACTTTTATTCCCATTACAGGTAAGGAAGTAGGCATTTGCTCAAGTTTACATAGCCAGTAAGTGGCAGTGCCAGGTTTACACCTAGGCAGTCTGACTCCCCAGCCTGCAGTGTAACTGGATCTTGGTTTTTGTCTTCGTTTCCATAGGCACCCAGATTGGCTGAAAACTTCTGTGTCTGCCATTTGGCTACTGGGGACATGCTGAGGGCCATGGTGGCTTCTGGCTCAGAGCTGGGAAAAAAGCTGAAGGCAACTATGGATGCTGGGAAACTGGTAGGTTTGGTGGTACCAATGAGTATTAATATTCCTTAGAATCCAGATCTGCACTGTCCAGTATGGTAGCCACCAGCCACAGGTGGCTATTTAGATTAATTTAAATTTAATTAATGTAAAAATCAGTTCCTCAGTTGCACTACCCATGTTTCAAGTATTTAGCAGCCAGTGCAGATACAGAATTTTCCATTATCAAACAAAATTCTGGTGGACAACCATGTGCTAGAGGGTATTTTAACAAACTGACAGATTATAGGAATTTTTAGAGTACAGGTTACTTTGTTCTGGATTTATGGCACTTATTCATAGTATTGAAGTTTTTCTGTGCTGATGTATTTTGTTACATACCCAAATTTTAGAGCCAGAAATAAAACTGCTGTCCCTGGGCCAGAACTCAGAGAGTTATTGTGGCTCTGTGTTCTATTTCTGTAACAAGGCAGTTACTTCCCAGTTGTGACAAAGGTAATCCTTCCTATTTGGGGGCTGTAATTGCATTTTCTCTTTTTTTTTTTTTTTTTTTTTTTTCCCGGAGACCCAGGCTGGAGTACAGTGGTGCAATCACAGCTCACTACAGCCTCAACTGCCTTGACTCAAGCGATCCTCCTACTTTGGCCTGATGAGTAGCTGGGACTACAGGAACACACCACCATGCCCTGCTACTGTGTGTGTGTTGGGGGTGGAGGGTAGAGACAGGGTCTCACTGTGTTGCCTACACTGGTTTTGAACTCCTGAGCTCAACCTAGGAGCAGTCCTCCTGCTGCGGCCTCTCAAAGTGCTGGGATTACAGGTGTGAGCTGCGGTGCCCAGCCACATTTTTTCTTTCTTTAGGCTAGTTGACCTAATTGGACAAATACAATCAATTATTTTCTGGCACTAATCAAAGAAGATCTCTAGATTAATTATAACTGAGTTATTCTGGAACTTGGCTTCTGATAATCACCTTCAGAAGTCATTTTGTGGCTGGGCACGGTGGCTCATGCCTGTAAATCCCAGCACTTTCGGAGGCTGAGGAGGGTGGATCACCTGAGGTTGGGAGTTGGAGACCAGCCTGATCAAAATGGAGAAACCCTATCTCTACTGAAAATACAAAATTAGCCAGGCATGGTGGCCCATACCTATAATCCCAGCTACTGAGAAAGCTGAGGAAGGAGAATCGCTTCAACCTGGGAGATAGAGGTTGTGGTGACCTGAGATCACACCATTGCACTCCAGCCTGGGCAACAAGAGTGAAACTTTGTCTCAAAAAAAAAAAAGAGGTCAGGTGCAGTGGCTCACGCCTGTAATCCCACCACTTTGGGAGGCCGAGGTGGGCGGATCACCTGAGGTTGGGAGTTCGAGACCAGCCTGACCACATGGAGAAACCCCCTCTCTACTAAAAAAAAAAAAAAAATACAAAAAATTAGCTGGGCATGGTGGCACATGCCTGTAATCCCAGCTACTTGGGAGGCTGAGGCAGGAGAATGGCTTGAACCTGTGAGGCGGAGGTTGCGGTGAGCTGAGATCACACCATTGTACTCCAGCCTGCGCAACAAGAGCAAAACTCTGTCTCAAAAAAAAAAAAAAAGAAAAGAAATCATTTTGTACTTGGTCTTGGTGCTTGGGCTTCTGTTCTTTGTTTTTTATCTTAGCATATTGGTTGGTAAAGGAGCTGGGGTTTGCTTTCATCCTCAAGTTACTTTCTGTTAGACTTTGAGATTCCGTAGCTATATCAAATGGTACCTCTGCCTCCCCACCTGCCTGCCCATTTCTCTAGCTTTCCCTTCATGTAATTGAGGCCCTGAGTCAAACCAGAAAGCTAGATATTTTGGACTTTGGGTCTTGGCAGAAGACTCTGTACTAAGAAAAAAATTGAGATGTGGCAATGAGATTGCTTATCTCCAGACTTCACTTAGTTGCAGAGCATGTACTTTGTCCCCATATTCTCGGTTAGTGCCACGAAATAAGAGCAGCTGCCAGGATGGGCAGGCTTCACTACAGGCTGGAGACTTTTCTTTCTATAATGGCCCAAGAGAAAAACCACTTTTGGAAAACTGGGAGAGGTCCTTATTGGGGTTTTAGAGAGACTCAGAGTATGTTGGCTTGTGGCTGGTTGCAGTGGCTCACACCTATAATCTTAACAATTTGGGAGGCCGAGGCAGGCAGATCACTTGAGGTCAGGAGTTCGAGACCAGCCTGGCCAACATAGTGAAACCCCATCGCTACTAAAAATACAAAAAATTGTCTGGGCGTGGTTGTGTGCGCCTGTAGTCCCAATTGCTTGGGAAGCTGAGGCTTGTGAATCACTTGAACCTGGAAGGTGGAGGTTGCAGTGGGGAGATTATGCCACTGCACCCCAGCCTGGGCGACAGAACGAGAATGTCTCAAAAAAAAAAAAAAGGGAAGGGTGTTGGGTTGGCTTCTCAGTTCCTTGGTTCTGACCCATTCTTGCCAATTCAATGAACTTCTCTGTTTCCTCGTGTCCAGGATATCCCAGATGTGTAACTAAGTACACACATCAGTCATGTTACTGTTAGTGTAATGACAGCTGTGAAATGGAAAGCAGATGCCTTTCGGTGTTTTTGTCAACCCCATTCTCTCCTGGCACTCACTTAGGTGGTCTCTCAGCCATGTGTCCTCACCCTTGTGCCTTGAGGATCTCTGATTACTGATAAGCTGTTATCTGACAGCTTGGACTCTGGACTCTAGTGGCAAGAGGGGCCTTCAGAACCTAAGATACAAAGTTCTCCTGGTGAGGTAACAAGTAATGGAATCTACCTTCCCTCAGCCAGATATTTGGGATACAGAAGAATTTCAAGAGAAAAGAATGTGTATATGGCAACCACAGAGATAAAATCATGAAACTGGATCTGCCAATGGAGCCATTTCACATTGGCTCTTATTGTTGCTTCTTTGAGTCCAAGAAAACTTGCTGTTTAGTAATAAGGTTATATACACATAAACTTTTGGCTGTGGAGTTGGGCTAATGTCAGTCACCTAGATCATAGATTTAAACCAAAGGCTCTTTTGTTCTTAACTTCCAGGTAAGTGATGAAATGGTAGTGGAGCTCATTGAGAAGAATTTGGAGACCCCCTCATGCAAAAATGGTTTTCTTCTGGATGGCTTCCCTCGGACTGTGAGGCAGGCAGAAATGGTGAGTAGCTTGGTTTTTATATTACGACTGCATGAGAGCAAACTTTTGCCCCTTGTCTCTTAATTCCTTTGAAGGAGATGGGTCTGACCAAGCTCTAGTAGCTTAGGTGGGCCACACATTCTTTTACAGCTTGATGACCTCATGGAGAAGAGGAAAGAGAAGCTTGATTCTGTGATTGAATTCAGCATCCCAGATTCTCTGCTGATCCGAAGAATCACAGGAAGGTATTTGTTCCCTGAAGGTCCCTTTCCATGCTTCTCAGAACTTTGTCAAACTTTGTCAAATGAAAATTGGTTTTGCCTAATCCCAGCCATGAAGCTTAGTGCCATTTCAACACCGATTGATTTTATTTGGTGACATTCACTGAAGTAGTGACTGGGATATGGAAAGAAGAGCAAGGGATTTGAAGTCAGACAGCATCTCATTCTTGTCACTTTTTTTTTTTTTTTTTTAAATGGAGTCTCACTCTGTCACCCAGGCTGGAGTGCAATGGTGTGATCTCAGGTCAATGCAACCTCCGCCTCCTGGGTTCAAGTGATTATCCTGCCTCAGCCTCTTGAGTAGCTGGGATTACAGGTGTCTGCCACCAGGCCCAGCTAATTTTTTTTGTATTCTTAGTAGAGAACGGGGTTTCACCATGTTGACCAGGCTGGTTTTGAACTCCTGATCTCAAGTGATCCGCCCAGCTTGGCCTCCCAAAGTGCTAGGATTACAGGCATGAGCCACTGCACCTGGCTCTTGTCACTTTTTTTTTTTTTGAGACAGAGTCTCTGTCGCTCAGGCTGGAGTGCATTGGTGTGATCTTGGCTCACTGTAACCTCTGCCTCCCGGGTTCAAGCAATCCTCCTGTCTCAGCCTCCTGAATAACTGGGACTATAGGCATGTGCTACCACACGTGGCTAATTTTTGTATTTTAGTAGAGACAGGGTTTCACCATGTTGACCATGCTGGTCTCGAACTCCTGACCTGAAGTGATCCACCCTCCTCGGCCTCCCAAAGTGTTGGGATTACAGGTGTGAGCCACTGCACCGGGCCACTTGTTACTTTTTAACTGTGACTCTTGGCACATTTCTTAACCTCTCTGAGACTGTTTCCTCATATGTAGAAAGGGGGCTGATAACACCTGCTTTGAGGAGTTATTGCACGTGTTAGGTAACATAAAATGCATAGTTCAAATCCTTGCCTATATTAAGTGCTTAAGAAATGTTAATTTATTTACATGTGTATCTCCATTTTAGTGCTCCTTAAATCTAATTTCAGCTGGAGTTGCCATACTTTGCTGTAGACTTTTTATTAATTATAAAAATAATATAACCATCCATACGAAATTTAGAAAATGGAGGAAAAATTTGCTCATAGTATAGCCACTTTATTTGTGTGTATGTGTCTGTGTTTTAACATGTTTGTTTCTCTATAATAGTGTTGAACACATAAATGCCTCTGCTTCTGGACACTTGTTCTGACAGACCAACACGGCTTTAGGCTACAGTTTTCTCTACCCTATCTCAGTAATCACTCACATCTGCTTTGTGCCTTTCAGAAGTATGTTGGAAGCTTTCAACTGCTAATGGACCCTCCATTCTCTTCTTTCTTGTGGGCTGTAGCTTTTTTATGTCTTTGTCATTTTAATGGTGTCTCAGGAAAGTGGTCAGCCCACCATCTTGAACCAGATATCCATGACCATTATTTTTAATTGCTCTGTGATATTTCACAGTAGGCAAACCATTGTTTACTTATTTCTTTATTGTGCATTTGTGTTTCTTCCAGTTAGCCACTGTTAAAATGATACTGTGGCCATCATAATGCATGTAAATTTTTGGATTTAATTAGAAAAAAAATGTTTTCTTATTTCAGACTTTATTACTTTGATTTCCTAATGAGGTTGAACATCTTTTCCATGTGTTTGTAATCCATACCCTCAAGGAGAGAGACAATGCAGTGTTAGCACTGTTACCCTGGAAAGCAATATGAAATACAGTGGATTCTACCTTACATTAATTTTCTTTTCAAATGTCCAGGTTACGTGTCTCCGACTATTCCATAGGCTCCTTCATTGCAGGAACTTCTGTTTCTTTGTATCCCCACTGGACACAGAGTAGACAAAGTTGATGTAAGTCGAGAAGCAGTGGGGTTAACAGTAAAGACATCACCAGGCCTGGGGTCTCTGAGGCACTGAGCAAGTATTAGCAAAACCAGGTGATACTGGGGACCTTTGATTCTATGGGCCCAGCTTCCTGCATAGCCCAGTAGTAGACCCTGGGAGCAGAGGACCAGGAGAGGCTCTAGTATAACCATATAGTGAGATGCCCATCTCTGACCTCAGAGAGTTATATATGAAACTTGGGCTGTTCAGTGTAGTAAGAAGTTCAAGAAGAAAGCCTGGGGACAGGGAAGAAAGGCTTCCTAGGATAGAGCTAACATCAAACTCTTACCTTCCTGAATGAAGAGTATTTCAGTGAGACTTTCCCAGAAGGGAGTAGAAGTGGGAATGAGTATGGGGTGCTCTCTTGCTGAGGCTAGTAGCAGACATGTCTGTCCAGTGGTCTGGGGGGCAGGATGGTAGAAGGAATGCTGTTGAGAAGATAAAATGGGAGCTTTACTGGGGAGATCTGCCAAACCAAAGAGGGTAGACTTCACAGAGTTCAGGATTCATGAGATATTCTTGAGTCTCTGGCTGTCGTACCAAAAACAGTATTCTAACAACGTTAGTATGGTCCTGGTGTACAAGGTAAATTAGGGCAAGGAGAAACAGATAAGGACACCACCTAGGAGCCTGATTATGATCCACATGATACGATGGAGGTTTCTAACTGAGGTTGGGCAGGACAGAACAGAGAGATTCTGAAGAACAAATAGCAGGATTGCTGTAAAGCGTGAAAGAGAGAAGACTCAGTCCCTCCATTTGGAAGTAGGTGATTAGTGTGACTTCCTTCCTCACCAAGAGAAAGACCCCCTTCTTCACAGAGCATGTCACTGCTGAAGGTGTTTTTCCAAGTTTACCCAGCAGATGAGTGACAGGGTTAGCCCTGGAAGCCTGCTTTCTGCCTCCCAGTCCAACATGTTGATGATTAGAAGAAAATGAGGCAGGAACTAGTCAGTTTAATACAGATCTTTTTTAGTCTTCTTTTCTTTTTCTTTTCTTTTTTTTTTTTTTTTTTTTTTTGAGACAGAGTCTCACTCTGTCTCCCAGGTTGGAAATAGATGTTCGCTGTTTGGAGATGCTGGGAAACGAACCTGGGACCTCACACAGGATCTTTTTCAAGTCTGAGATGATATGGACCCCATTGTAACAATCTTCTGAATTAGCTCTGACCTCACTTCTAGTCATTTTGAGTCATTGTTCGGCTTCTTGAATATGAGTAGTTGGTGGTTGTGGTTTTTGTTTTTAACTTATTCTCATATCCTAATTATCCTACCAGTTGGATCTCTGTTATTATCTTAATATCTTAACCATCCCAGTTTTGTGGATGAGAAAACAAGCATTTAAAGCATCACACTCAATGTTGGGCGCAGTGGTTCATACCTGTTATCCCAGCTTTTTGTGGGGCCTAACTAAACAGGATGATTACTTGAGGCCAGGAGTTTGAGACCAGCTTGAGCAACATAGCAAGACCTCATCTCTACTAAAAAGCAAAAAAAAAGTTAGCCAAGTGTGGTGGTGCGCACCTGTGGTGGTGGTGGTCCCAGCTACTTGGGAGGCTGAGGTGGGAGGACTGCTTGAGCTTGGGAGGTCGAGGCTGCGCTGAGCCGTGATTAGGCCACTACACTCCAGCCTGCGTGACAGAGAAAAACACTGTCTCAAAAAAATAAAAATAAAGTGTCATACTCACGGTAGCAGTGATTGTAGATTCCCTGCCCTGATGGCACCTCCAAGGCAGGCTTAGTGGCTCGTGGAGCTATTTGGTTGTCTTGAGACCAATCCCATTTGGAGAACTTGGAGAGTGGGCTTTCTTTCATTTAACTTCTAGAGAATGAGCCTTGCATTCCTTTTAAAAAGTGGTATTTGTGAATAAGAAAAGAATAATGTGTGGGAGTTGTATTTGTTGTAGCCTGGCTGCTATGTGCCTTGTGTTTTCTAGAAGGTGAAAAAATATCCTGGTCTGCATCTCATGCCTCTAGCCCTTCTCAGAATTGCTGCTGCTGAACCCAGCAGCCTGTGTCTCCTCTCCCTGGATCTCCAGTGGATGCCATTTCTGAATGAATGCATCAGAGGAACCCTTCCAGACACTCAAGTAATGGAAGGTCCAACCTCACAGTACAAGACTGCAGTCTTAGGAGCTTTTACTACTTTGTCCAGTGGCCTTCCGTATCCATGATACTCTCATCCACAGATTCAAGCATTTGTGGATTAAAAATATTCAGAACAAAAACACCAATAAATATAACCTGGGAAAGCTGAAGAAAATAAAAAATAATACAAATTTTAAAATGCAGTATAGCAACTCTTTACATGGCATGTACATTGTATTAGGTATAAATAATCTAGAGATGATTTAAAGTATGCAGGACAACCAGCCTGGGCAACATGCTGAGACTTTGTCTCTACAAAAATATTTAAAAATTAGACCAAGTGAGGTGGCTCACGCCTGTAATCCCAGCACTTTGGGAGGCCAAGGTGGGCGGATCACAAGGTCAGGAGTTGAAGGCCAGCCTGACCAACATGGTGAGACACCCCCTCCCCCGTCTGTACTAAAAATACAAAAAATTAGCCAGGCATGGTAGCAGGCACCTGTAATGCCAGCCTACTCAGGAGGCTGAGGCAGGAGAATTGCTTGAACCCAGGAGGTGGAGTTGCAGTGAGCCAAGACCACGCCACTGCCTCCAGCCTGGGCAACAGAGCGAGACTCTGTCTCAAAAAAAAAAAGAAATAAATAAACAAAAATAAAAATAAAATAAAAAAATTAGCCAGGCATGGTGGTGCATGTCTGTAGTGATAGCTACTCCAGAGGCTGAGGCGGAGGGTCACTTGAGCCCAATAGTTTGTCGTTACAGTGAGCTATGAAGGTCATTGCCATCGCACACCAGCCTGGGCAACAGAGCAAGACTATGTCTCAAAAAATAAAGTATACAGGAGAATATACATATGGAAATGCTATACCATTTTATATCAGGGACTTGAGCATCTGTGGATTTTGGTATCCACAGAGGGGGTTCCTGGAACCAATTCCCCCCATAGATACCAAGGGATGACTATATAGCTTATTTTCTCTACTGTCGCCTCCCTCATGCCCATAACCCAATGACACTTTATGCCATAAATGGACCATCTTGTCCCTCCAAAATATGCTGTGATTAAAACACAGTAACACATTTTACAGAGGTGCTCCTTCAGTAGTCTAAATACAGTTGAATAAAATATTTATTTTTTTATTTTTTTGAGAAAGAGTCTTGCTCTGTCACTCAGGCTGGAGTGCAGTGGCACGATCTCGGCTCACAGCAACCTCCTTCTCCCAGGTTCAAGCGATTCTCCTGCCTCAGCCTCCTAAGTAGCTGGGATTACAGGTGCCTGCCACCACACCCGGCTAATTTTTAGTATTTTTAGTAGAAATGGGGTTTCAGCTGGGCGCGGTGGCTCGCGCCTGTAATCCCAGCACTTTGGGAGGCCGAGGCCGGCAGATCACAAGGTCAAGAGATTGAGACCATCTTGGCCAACATGGTGAAACCCTGTCTCTACTAAAAATACAAAAATTAGCTGGGCATGGTGGTATGCACCTATAGTCCCAGCTACTTGAGAGGCTGAGGCAGGAGAATCACTTGAACCCAGGAGGCAGAGGTTGCAGTGAGCTGAGATCACGCCACTTCACTCCAGCCTGGTGACAGAGTGAGACTCCATCTCAAAAAACAAACAAACAAACAAACAAACAAAACAGGGTTTTGCCATGTTACCCAGGCTGGCCTCGAACTCCTGGCCTTGGGTGATCTGCCCACCTTGGCCTCCTAAAGTGTTGGGAATAAGGTATAAGCTCCTGGGCCCAGTCCAAATATTGCTATGCATGCCAAATGGTGAAAAATATTAGGGACCTCGAGTCTAATAGACCTTCATGAGAAGAGCAGCCGTTAGTTAAATAAGCAAACAAACACTTGGTTGGCAGTGAATTGGGAAACCACAAAACTCAAGCAAGGCCTGGCTGCTGAGCAGAGCTTGACCTGCCTCCTTTCCTTAGGTTTCTAGTCTCCTGTGGTGTGGCCATTCCTAGTCAGGAATATGGGCGTGTCGCCTATGGGGACTCAGCACAGATACAGCTACCCGCTATACATTCAGTGCCAAACGAATGCCTGTTGTTGAGCTCTCTATTCCATAGCTTGTTTAATAAGTCTTTTTTCCTGATGACTTGAATATTGCTCCATAAGAGTTAGGTTGTCTTTTATCTTCTGTGTGATCAAAAAGATGTGTTGCATTATCTTGCAGTGTTTGCATCCATGGGTTATGTTTTTCCTGTTAGTACCTTTCTGGTTTTGTAACCAAACTAGTTTAGAAAATGGAATTTGTTTCTTTTCTCTTCTGTCCCCCATAGCTCTTTGTACAAATCTCTGTTAAAGGATTATTATATTTGTTATTTATTTCCACATTTGTCTCCCCCGCTGAGCACTACTTGTGAACAGGGATCATTCATTACTCATTGCTTTGTAGCCTCTGAATTCAGATTAAGGCTTGAATGGGAGTAGGTACTTATTAATGTTTACTTAGTGAATGGGTAAAAAGAATGGATGACTCCGTGAGACTAGCACCACAGTTCCTTCTCTCTAGTCCTGAATTAGGTAGTTATGCCAGCAGTTTGCTCTTCAGCCAGAAATTCGTAATAATATTTGGTCAAAATAGAAAATATACTCTGCCGCTGGCATAAGCTCTCCTGAAAGCCGTTATTTAGCTGGGTTTTCTGCTGGGTGCCGGGCTCTTGCGTCTAGCATCCCTGTCTCTGCTTGTCATTCTGGAGGTCCCTGGAGTGTGGAGTGCAGGCATGTACTGTCAGTTAACCTGACTCATATTCATTTGCTGCCTTTCAGGCTGATTCACCCCAAGAGTGGCCGTTCTTACCATGAGGAGTTCAACCCCCCAAAGGAGCCCATGAAAGATGACGTATGTAAACTCAGGACAAGAAATTTCCTTTTCTTTCCTTCCACTTTCTTCACTGTTTTTCTTTTGTTCTTTCCATTTTCCTTTTATTTCTACCAATATTACTAACATAGTCATGAAAAATGACACTATCAGGCTAATCACATGGCCTATGTCAGCTCTATTCCGTGTCTCCTCAGGTGGTTTATTGCTTGGCCTCAAGGTAGCTACCAGTGGTGCCAGCTTTTTGCAGTGTCCAGATTGTACTTGTCTTCTGTCAGGAGCAGCCCCTCTCTGACATCGTGGCTACCTAAGTGATCAGCTAATAAGGAGAGGTTTTTTAAAAGCCTAGAATTGGAGAGTGGGGAGAGTGTGGCACTGAAGAGAAATTTGCTGACCAGTCCTCCAAAAGAATATTCTTTTCCTGTAGTTACTGTTGCTATACTGTGTCCTGGGGTCTCATACATGGTCACTGCACCATTTGCCATAAAGAGTCTATATGGTCTGTTTTAGAGCATGCAAACAACAGTAAGAATTTCCTGGATTTACCTTTGTCCTATGAAACAAGTTCACCAGGTCATCCAGGTTCTATAAATACAGGTTCTAGAGCTGTTATGGCAATTTAGTCACATTTTGCAAAGTTGCTAATTCTGCCATTCAAAGTTTTCTCATTTTATTTTCCACTTTTAGAATGTTGATGGGTGACACTCTAGTAAATATGCTAAATATTTAAGCAACTAAGATTATACTTGCTAATGCATCTTTGATTTTGATGTATTCTCCTAGTCTTAGGGGCTTTTGACTTCCTTACTTTTGACCCTAGAAGTGTTTACTTTGGAAGCTGAATCGCCTGAGCAGAAAGCTGAGAAAGTCATTGCCTATCTTCCCCTCATGAGCCCCTTTCCTCACAGTTGCTGTTTCTGACAGACTCTGACTTCTCTGGACAAGCTGCTGTGCTCCTGGGAGTACCAAAGTTCTTTATTGGAGAGGGTCTGAATTGCCTGTCTGCCTCTGATGGGCTTTTGGAGCAAACAGCATCCTGGGCAGAATGGTCCCATCTCAAATCTGCATCTGGCATGGAATAAGAAAACCTTGCTAACAGTCCCAGCCTTTCATTGCTCTCTTCCTATTCTCAGATCACCGGGGAACCCTTGATTCGTCGATCAGATGATAATGAGAAGGCCTTGAAAATCCGCCTGCAAGCCTACCACACTCAAACCACCCCACTCATAGAGTACTATAGGAAACGAGGGATCCACTCTGCCATCGATGCATCCCAGACACCTAATGTCGTGTTCGCGTGCATCCTAGCAGCCTTCTCCAAAGCCACATGTAAAGACTTGGTTATGTTTATCTAATGTTGGGTCCAAGAAGGAATTTCTTCCTATTCCTGTGAGGGAGTGGGTGGGAATGGCAAGACAGGCAAAGAGAAGCTTCCTCAGGCTAGCAAAAATACCATTTGATGTATTGATTAAAAAAGCACTTGCTTGATATATCTTCCGCGTGTTTGCTAGGCTCATCTCATCTGTGTATGCGTGTTGGGTGTGTGTGTGTGCATGTATATATGTGTTCACTCTCCTACTTTCTAAGTTTTGGTCTAGGTGGCTTTACTAGCTGTTTACTTCTTTTTTGTTGTTGTTTTGAGACAGGGTTTCACTCTGACACCTAGGCTGGAGTGCAGTGGTGCGATCTTGGCTCACTGCAATCTCTGCCTCCTGGGCTCAAGCAATTCTCCCACCTCAGCCTCCTGAGCAGCTGGGACTACGGGTACGTGCCACAACACCTGGCTAATTTTTGTATTTTTTGTAGAAACAGGGTTTCACCAAGTTGCCCAAGCTGGTCTTGAACTCCTGGGCTTTAGCAATCCACCCACCTTGGCCTCCCAAAGTGCTGGGATTACAGACGTGAGCCACCACTCCCAGCCCAGCTGTTTAGTTCTTTTTTTTTTTTTTTTAATCTTATAACCAGCTTAGAGAAGAGCTGTTTACTTTTTTAACCATACTTTTGATTTTATATTTTGACCAAAATAACTCAGGTAATCTTCCAGGGATCACGATTCTTAAACCTCATAGTATTTCTTCCATTTCCAGCAGCTGATTAGAAGGCCAGCATCATGTGAAGTCAGGCAGGGTTACAATTCTTGATGGCACATTATTGGTAGAGAATTCCATTTGTTTTCTAACCCATAATGAAAAGCCACATGAGTCAGTGTGTGAACAGAGATCATTAATTTTTTCCCCCTAAGTGGAGGGAAAAAGGTACTTACGTTGCAGATTATAGAAATTACTGGGAGAGGGTATCATCATAGAGAGAGCCAGGCCAAGTTGGAATATTTTTGTGATCTGCATCATGATGCTGAAAAGTAGGGATTATTTGGGACTTGGGTTTGAAAACTCAATTGTTGCCAGAGAATTAAACCAGGCGAAAGGTCCTTTTACATTCAGATTGTCTTCTGAACATCCAGGCTGAGCGTCTGAGAGCAGCCAAATCTACTTCCCCAAAGAGAGACCAGGGTAGGTTTATTTGCTTTTATTTTTAATCTTTGTCTCTGTTTCCAAGTGTGAACAAAACAGTGTGTGATCTATTCTTGGATTCATTTTGATCAGTATTTATTCAAACCCAGTCTCTCTCCAGGACATAAAACTGAAATCAGATATGTTCCTTTTAAACCCAAGCCCTCTCCCTTCTAGATCCAACCCTTCACCCTAATTTTATGATGGCTATAGCCAAGAAAAGATCACCCAGAAATAAGACCACCTGTGACAGTAACCAGCTTTTATTCATAACCTTAGCTTCCCAACTGTTGAGCATTTTTCTTTTCTTTTCTTTTTTAACTCATTGCTCAGTATCACAGAACTGTCGAGCATTTTCTAAATCCCTGCTGTGCCTTTTGGTCTCTGGTTTGATTTGTGGCAAACAGATGAAGTAACAGACTGCTATGAAGAACTACAAAAACAGCGGCCTCTGGAAAAACCATTAGAAAGTCAGTGGCAGATCCAGTAAATAATGTCTCCTGCCTCAGCATAATCTGCTGCTGACTCAATGCAGTGGACTCTAAAGTGCCCAGCCTTCTTCTGACCTGAGCTCTCCTGCTGTCTGTGGGAGTACTGGAGGGCTTATCTGCCATCCACATGGCAACTGGGCATGACTATGTGGCCACCTTGCTTCCCTCTTTGCCTGGTCCAAGTGAGTTTCTGCTGCCTCTGCCCTGCCTTGTTTTCCTGGCTCTAAGCTAACTCCACCCACTCTTAATGGAAACTCAGTCTGGCTTTGTGTGTTTCTGGGAAGCACATGACTTCTGGGAATGGACAAGGAAGAAGAGTGAAACAAAAACTGTCAGCTGTGTGTGCCTGGTCTGGGATCCTTCTCTGGGTGAAAGTGGCATCATGAATCTTACAATCAGCTCCCCTTTAACTAGGGAAAATTGTAAACACTTGGCCTCAAAGTTGAGGTCCCTGAATGTTTGCTAATTGAATGTACATGATCCTTGCCCAAATATTTGTCATCCATCCACATATACGTGTGTGTGCATACGTGTGCAAGTAATATTTGGGCTGCCCATAAGAAGTAGAAGATTCACAGGGAATGCATATACCCTTCTCAGGTTGCTTAGGATTCTGTTTTTGCTTCATTTAATTCCAGAGCCTTAACCTCAGCAGGTTCTGCTTTTACTTGGCAGAGAAATGTCCAGTGTTCAATGCATTTGGTTGCTGGGGCTGGCATGCCAGCCTCCTCTGATATGTACTTGGTTTTTAAAAACCCATTTTGTTCTCTCTTGTTTCCTCTCTATTTCAGCCTAGTATCAGAAGGCCAGGCGAGACTGCATCACTGCTCATCACCCTGCGGCATGATCCCTGCTCTTAGGTGCTGGGCAGAAGGGAAGGGTGGTCAGGGTGAGGATGGTGAGGGAGGGATGGTGAGGGGCTCAAAAGGAATACTTGGAAGAACAGCAGTGTTATTGTAGTGAAGCAGTTTCTTTTATACATAAGTAGGAGTTTTTAAAGTGTAAGGGAAAAATTAATTTTTTAAAAAACACCATGCTTGGAGGGTGGGGGTAGAAATAGAGAGATACAGTATTATTTCTAAGGAATCGAGTTCTCATTTACTCTGGACTGGTGACAATATTTTTTAAAGCCAGTGCTCTAAGACCTCAGCTTTTATCTCAGAACCCCATGGGTTCCAGACCAAGAGTACAGGAAATCAAATTATTGTCTCGTCTGTCCTAAAGCTTGGAACAGGGAGGCTTTGACTACTGACCCTGGTTTCACACACTGTAAGATCAAAAAACCGTCTCCACATTTGAAAGAGATATAAGGTCTCTTCATAGTGTTGGTGGATCAACAAATCAAGCTTACTGGAATCAAGGGGAGGGGGAAGAGAATGGAATGGAAAGGGAAGCTGACTCCCTTCCCCTGACCTACCACTGATTCACCAGGCTACCTACTCTCATGAGTAACCTCTCGCAGCTACCCAATACATGCCACAGTCCTATGCTCTTGCCTTCTTTTATCTACAGTGTGTGAAGGGACCCTTTTAAATAAATGAGCAAATGTCCCAAGCTATATCATCCAAAGATTGTCCTTTCCATTCTCAAATCCTGTGACTGGGATCACTCAACAGCACTGTGATGTATTATTTTCAATGAGGTGCCTTTCTTAACTGACCAAATGCTGCCTTGTTTGGCCCTAAGTCAATAAAATATGTTAAAATTTGTATCCCCTGTTGTGGCATTTTTTTAAGATAATCTAATGACATTGAATTCTGGACCTGGCTTGAACGGAAAGGAAGCCTTTTCTTGTCACTGGCAGCTGTGTGGTAGGGAAGTCCAAGTGTTTGCGCATAAGATAAACCTACACCCTCTTGACCTTCAGCTCCTACACAGTCTTTTCTTGAGCCCAGAGACAAGGCAGCTTGGTCTAGTGGAGATAGCACTGTGCTTGGAGTTCAGGGGACCTAGGACAAATCCTAGCCAGTTAGTTATTCACTCTGCTCCTGTTTCCTCAGCTGGAAAAGGAAGTTGGTTATGCCACCTTCTCAGCCTCAGTGGCATTAAATGAAATTTATAGGAAGAAGCTTTTTGCTCAGTACCTGGCACACATGAGACATTGGATAAATGTTAGTTGGATTTACACAGAAAAATACCTGCTTCCTGCCAGGCTGGATAGTTGTTGAATGGACACTTGTCCGTAGTCTAGAAAGCCAGTGCTTCTGATCCCTAAGCCAGATCGTTTACTACCTTTTCAGTGGCTTTTTTTTTTCTTTTTTTGTATTTTTAGTAGAGGCGGGGTTTCACCATGTTGGCCAGGCTGGCCTCGAACTCCTGACTTCACGATCCGCCAGCCTTGCCCTCCCAAAATCCTGGGATTACAGGCATGGCCTTCAGTTGCTTTTTTAACACCCTTTATTGCTTCTCTGTGTGTCCTTGTTTAAATCATTTCCTCTCCAGCAAAAGTGAGCTTAAATCATTTGTCCAAACTAAAGTTCGCATGCTTTTGGAAGGGTTGCCTTTGCAAGTGAGGTTTCTGAGAAATGACTGTTGTTCCCAAAACAAGAGGGAGCTAGGCTGGAAGCATTACCATTCTTCTTTAGGCGTCTTGTTACAGAGAGGCAGGGTCCTCACTGACAAACTAAATTCTGTTCCCTGATCCAGCCCCTCCTCCTGCTCCACTTCCTCACCTTTGCAGAGTCATTTTCAGGTGTCAGCCTTACTGATTTGCACTGATCTGTTTGTTCCCTGAGCTTTTTAAATGCCCCATGAAAATTTTCTTTCCTCCCTTGGTCATCGTGCATCTAATTGCAGGGAAATGTTTGTCAAACCAACCTGTGAAGCAGCATAGTGTAGTTGAGAAGAATAAACAGAGAAGACTGGGCGAGCTATTGTTTGTTTGCTTCTTTGGGCCTGGGTTTCCTCATCCAATCTGCAAACCAAGAATGCACACTAATCCTGCCACTCCTGGAAGACTGACTTCATGCCAGGTACTATGCAAGGGCTTCACGTAACCCTCACAGCACCCTGTGCAGTCAGAACTGTCCTTCACCTTTATAGGTGAGGAAACCAGAGCCGGAGGGGTGAAGTGGCATTCCTGAGGTCATGCATAAGAGGCAATCAGGACTCAAACAGTCTCTAACACTTACCTGTTCCTTGAGCTTGTTGCTGAAGTGATTTAATTACTTGCGTAGCTCTGCAGACAGGAAGGGCCGCCCTGAATAAGAGCTCTTTTCCATGGACACTCAGCACTGCCAGAACTGATTTTGAAGAAATCACTGCTGGCTCTGAGGACCCAGGGTATGTGTCTTAAGATCTCCTATGTGTACAAAGTGTCACTGACAGAACAGAGCAGCATGAAGAGCAGCCTCCTCAGAAGCCTCACAAGTCTTTGCTCAGATGAAGACAGAGCAACAAGTCAGAAGACAGATTTCAACAGCAACTTCACCATGCGACCTTAGGCAAGTTATCTCCCCTCATCAGTAGAATGGGAAGGATCCCTACCCCTCAAGGGTGCTGATGACACTAGGGACCAAGATATTCATGTGGGTTGGGCTGCCCAAGACACAGCAGATGCTTAGTGAACAGATGGAATTCAGGGGGAAAATGTAGGCATTGATGAGAGCTGTTGTCTTATTGACCATCTGGAACTAGGCTAAGGATCCCCTAGAAATCATGGACCTCTGAAATTATATGCAGAATTCTTTATGTGTTTTCATAATAGTCTAACATTCAATTTTTAACTGTGTGGGAGGTTTTGCATGCATTATCTCATTTATTCTCAATAACCCTATGGAGGTAAGTACTGCTATTATCTCTGTGGTATGTCTATGGACTTTGCAGTTCAGACATCTGATAATGGCAGAACCAGAGCATGAGCCCAAGTCTGGCTCCACACCCCAGCCTCTACCACTATGCCAATTGTTTTGACACTTTGCTGGGAGAGGGGAAATGATCTCAAAGGCCCTCATGATACAGAAAAGGCTATGAGCCATGGATCTAAACAAAAGGAGAACTCGAGTGGGTTTTCTCTGTTACAGTGAAGGACCTGCCACAGGTAAGACCTTTTTCTATTTTGTCATCCTCTGTTGTTTCCTTATTGTTGGTGCTAAAGCTCCAATGTGCTGGATTTGCAAAGCTCCTGGAATCACCGTATTCCAGAAAGGCTGGAGGGGCAAGTTATGATGGGGGAAAGGAGCCATTTCCTGTCCCCTGTCCATAACTGTCTGCTGGTTCTGGAAAAGGTCATGAGAGGGTGTGTATGCAGGCTCTTAAGTCACAGGCAGCTCTCTAGACTGCAGCTCTGTGTGGCTGATGGCGTTGCATTATTCATAACTCCAGAGGGAGCAGTGTGCTTCTGATGTCTTGGGAATGCAGCAGCTCTGTGTTTAGAATCATCCACGGCAGTGTGATGATGAGCTTTTCTCACAGAGGGCCCCTTCCAGGTGCCCAGTCCAGGTTGAGGTACCCCAGCAGAAAGCAGGTGGGAGTAGAAAGACAAAGTATCAGAGGCCCAAGACAAAATGGGCGTAGATCCTGTGCAGATAGCTCTGAGGCCAATAAGCCAAACAGATCTGCACTTTCAGGGTAAAGTTGCTATGGAGCAAATCATTTCATTGCGTGGTGTTCCTCAAGGGTTTTCCAGACAAATTCCTTTGAGCTTAGAGCTAGTTGTTCATTATGCTCCCTGTTTAGCTGGTCTTCTTTCTACTAGATAAGAAATGCTTCATTTTTGGCCAAGCACAGTGGCTCATTCCTGTAATCCCAGCACTTTGGCAGGCTGATTCAGGCGGATCACAAGGTCAGGAGTTAGAAACAAGCCTGGCCAACATGGCAAAACCCTGTCTCTGGTAAGGATATAAAAAACCAGGCATGGTGGCACACACCTGTAATCCCAGCTACTCGGGAGGCTGAGGCAGGAGAATTGCTTGAACCCAGGAGGCATAGGTTGCAGGGAGCCGAGATCGTGCCATTGCACTCCATCCTGGGTGACAGGGTAAGACTCTGTCTCAAAAAAAAAAAATCTTCATTTTCTACCATTTTCCTTTTTGTCCTGGCTGTGAGGAAACTCAGAACTACATCTTGTGTTCAGTTGTTAATCATTCCTCAGCCATGGTTTCTTAATAAAATTCCAATGCCAGCCCAATCTTAGTGCTATTTTTAGCATTTTTGTGCTTATGTGTGTTGTAAACTGCCTCGAGTCTATTTTGGAAGAGAAGCAGAGTGTAAAGGAAGGGCTAATTATGCAGTACAGGTCAGACTGCAGAGAAGAGGGTAGCTTTGTGAAGGAGGTGGGATCCGGGTGACTCCAGCAGGGGGTGGTAGCAGTCCAGCTGAGGGCATAGCACAGGGGAAGGTACAGCAGCCACTGGTGCTCTAGGCTTCTTTAACCTCAAACAGGGGTCCCCAACCCCTAGGCCATGACTGCCACCAGCAGGAGGTGAGTGACAGGCAAGTAAGCATTACCACCTGAACTCTGCCTCCTGTCAGATCAGCAGTAGATTCTCATAGGAGCGCAAACCCTGTTGTGAACTACGCGTGTGAGGAATGTAGGTTTGCTCACTCCTTAAAAGAATCTAGTAATGCCTGATTAGCTGAGGTGGAAGAGTTTCATCCCGGTCTGTGGAAAAATTGTCTTCCACAAAACTAGTCCCTGGTACCAAAAATGTTGGGGACTGCTGACCTAGAGAACCCCTACTAGAGTTCTTGGGAAATCTGTATCTGGTTAGAGCTAAGTTTTTCAAACAAAGCACAGGAACAATAGGAGGGAGGTTTTTCAACTCATGAATAATGTCAATAATGCAGAAGAGCAAAAGACAAGGACATGCACTTAGAGATTTGATGGGCCGCTTTAAGCTCAGCCCATGTGCCACTTTTCCTCCCTCCCCTAAACACACCACAGTCTTGCTTTGACCATGAATAGGCGATCCTTTGCTGTGGGGCTGAAGTGGGGGAAGTCCCTCAGTTTTGTTGTCAGTTCTCTTTTCCAGTCATGTGTCTAGTATGAGCATGAGTTCTGGGGATGACAAAGATGGTCTGTGGTTAGATCTTGGCCCTGACAGTAGCTTACTATGTGCCTTGAGGGAGGCACTTAACCTGTTAACCTGTAAACCTCAATAAACCCATCTGTAAAATGAAGATCATAGTAGTCATCTAGAAGGAGTCATATGAATTGAGAAATAGCAGCTGCCCAATAAATGATCCTTTCTATGTCCTTTCCCAAGGCCATTTGCTGAGGAAAAAAGTACCTTACCATGGGTACCAGCTATTTCAGAATAGGTATCTTTACCCATTCCTATTCTTCAGTGCCATCTAATCCCCTTGGAATACTGTACCAAACCAGAACAGTTTGCTTTTCACTGGGGTGTTTCCTAAGCTGCCAAATGTGCCCTTGAGTAGAGATGGGAATCAGTGTTCTCTTCTCCAGGGATGCTGATTCTACTCCAGGCTGGCAGGAGGCATTGCGGTCCTGACATGGCAGCCAACCAGATAGCAATGATCTTGGCACCCCCAAAGCTTACTGGGAGTAGGACATTCTGTAGTTGAAGATGAAGGGAACATCTGCAACTGCTGAAACCACACCTTGGCCTGACTGTACCCACTCATATCTTGACGCCAAAATAGAAGGGAGCACAGAAAAATATGATGGGGTAGATCTGTGTGCACGTGACACCAGTGAGGTGCTAGAGTGGGCCGAGAGAGTCTTCAGTGAGAATATGTTGGCTCGTGTTTTGAAAACCTCTGAAAATTGTCCTGTGGTAAGGGAATGAGAACAGTACCTCTCTCTTTGTGCTGTTGACAGGATGAGTTCATGTCTGTCAGGTGTTTTAGAACAGTGACGCCTATAGTGCTCAGTAAGTGTTTCCTAGCTAGCAACTCTGGCTCAGCAATTCCAGTTTGTACATGTACCCCAAGGAAATGACTAAGTATGTGCAGAAAGCATTCTTTATAACAGGGTTAGAATTGGAAACAACCTAAATTTCCAACAAAAGGGGAGATTGGCTGATTCATTCATGGCATGGAATAGTATATGATCATTAAATAAGTCATTTTAAGACAGAAAAATTTTATGATAAATTTATTAGATGAATAAACAAAGGTTTTAAAACAATAAAGCATGGAATTTCCCTCATAGAGACAGGCTCTCCATATATTGGCCAGGCTGGTCTTGTGTATCACCACGTCTGGGTAAAGAATGGGTCTATTTTTAAAAGGAAACTTTTTATTTTGGAGTAATTTTAGGTTTACAGAAAAGTTCTAAAGATAGTATAGAGAGTTTCTGTATACACTTCATCTGCTTTCCCCTAATGTTAACATTTTACGTAAGTATGGTACATTTGTCAAAACTAAAGTTAACATTGGTACATTACTAGACTGACTATATTTGGTTTTCACTAGTTTTTCCACTAATGTCTTTTCTATTCCAGGCTCCAACCCTTTATACCACATTGCATTTAATATATTTTTTTAATTTAAAAGTTTATGTGCATAGAAAAGCATCCAGGTGCATGTAGATGAAAATAATAATGATCATAGCTGAGATTTGATGGGCTGCTTTAAGCTCAGCCCATGTGCCGCTAAGGGAGTGGCAGAACTGAGGGAGATTTTTGTTTTAAATTTTTTAGTGTGTCTTCTAATTTTTCTGTGTTTAATATGTCACATAATTTTAAAACACAAAACTAACAACTCAGGCTGAATTGGTGCCCTCTGATTACCCCTTATATGGCTATACCATGTATACCCTCTTTCGAGACTCAGCTAGAGGGCAAATGAATAAGTCTGCCTCATCCTTCTGTCCCCATTATGTAGCCCAGGGCCAGGCATGGGAGGAGGTACTGATAATATCTGGTTGAGAAGTCAGAGAAGTTTATTGCTACCAACTCTCAGATTAACTAGCCTTAGCATTCTTTTTGTGCTTAAGGAAACCCAGGCTTATATTTCCCCAGTTTCGTGACCCCAGCAGGACAGGACCTGTTTTTAAGGTTTGCAGTCTCAGGGCTGAATTTTATGCCCATCACTGAATTACTTGCTGTGGCCAGGAGCATGGAATATGCCACTTGGCCAGGCTTGGGTCCGTTGACCAGGCCTTTACATGGCTTCCCAAAGAAAAGTCAGGGTTCTGCTATCCAAAGGAGGTAAGATGGATACTGAGGAAGTTAAATACAACATCAGAGCCACCCCCCAAACACAGGCATTTTAATCCTTAATTCTTCTTCTTTTTTTTTTTTTTTT
>CAUYLG010018728.1:0-14169 GCA_963573385.1 Cacajao melanocephalus
ATTCTAGCCTGGGCAATAGAACAAGAATCCTGTTCTCTCTCCCTCTTTCTCTTCCTCTTTCTTTCTCTCTTACATTCTTTTTTTTCTTTCTTTCACTCTCACTTTCTTTCCTCTCTTTTTCTTTCTTTAAAAAAAAAAAAAAAGTTGCAGAAATAGACTGAACTAAGAAGAGAAGCAGAACTTAAGTTTGCAAGCCTCCTATACCTCATGTTTAAAATGCAGATAACAACACCTAATATTTATTTGCCAAAACACAAAGGGGACAAATTATATGATCTCTTAAGGGTCTACAGAGAGCTACTATTGTATATTCTGTGGTAGGATACAGATAACGAAAATTTAAATGCTGAAAAGACAACCTTATTGTGGGAGAAGAAAATACATTAGAGAGGCAAGGGGGAGAATTGAATTAAGAATACTTTTTGAAATTTGTAGTATGGTACCCAAGACCCTTCACAATCTGGTCCCAACTTTTCTTTCTAGCCTTATTTCCCAAATCCCATCACCAACAAATCTCACACTTTCAGGGGGCTATTTAACATGCCCTGATTTTGGTCCCAAGTAACTGAAAATAAGGAAATGTGACTTAAAATTAAAACCAAATGAATCAAAACAGAGATATGAAAATTCCCCTGCTTCCTTAGCTCTTAAGACTTCCCTGTAACATTTAAACATATCAAAAGGGAGAATACACTCATCCAGAAGGTATGGGAAATAGGAATGAGGCTAGTCAGGAAAGAAGTCCAAGAAGACACCTAGGCAAATGCTGAAAAGCTCAAGCTAAGCTACTATGAAAGGGAAAGTGGTGGCTGACTTGACTCCAATGACACGGTTTCCCTGGCAAAGTTATTCCTATAGTGGGTAAGACTGCCTCAAGCTAACTCAGGTGAGAGATACTTCTTCAAACAAATATCCTTCCTGGTTCTCTTCACATGCTCCAACATGTGGTCTTCCAGCAATGTATCTTGCTAGAAGAAAGGAGAGAAAGAGCACAACGGTCAGAAACGCTTGGCAAACTTGACAGCTGTATTTCTCAATTAATTGACCTCTGTATTAATAACCGGGCTTCCCAAGAAGCCTGTCTACCAGAAGACAGAGAGGCAATGTACTGATTGCAATCCAATCTACTTGACAGTTGTATTTCTCATCGGAAATTAATAAACTGAAAAACAGACAAACATATATAAATATACAGATATCTGTGTATCCATTTCTAAGGTCTTAATGTAAGCCCACTGGGCTCATCAAGTCAGGTGTCTGAAAGCATAAGGTCAAACACCAGACCTTCAGCTGGGATGATTCAACCAAAGGAAGGCCAGTCACTTGAGGCCCACTGGCAGCAACACACCACTTTGCATGATCTTGGAACAAATGCCTTTAACATTCACACTACAAAATATGGCATACATATCTGTGACTTCATTCCTGTATTCATACGATATTCCTCTTTCAAGAATGCTTTCCTCCCACCCTTCTCTAACTGGAGACCTCCTCCTCTTCCTTTAAGGTTACAGCTCAAATGTCCATTCTTATGTCACATCTTCCCCAATTACTCAGGTAAAATTAATCACAAACCTAGCAACCTAGACACACCACTCTCTGCCAGCACTCTCAAATCAGAATGGAGAATCCAATTTGGCTCCTCCCATCAACTGCTCACTTCCCCAATAAGGCCCATGCGTTCATCTATATCCACAGCTCCTACCATGGCACCGTATGCTCTAAGTGCTCACTAAGAGTTGAGAACAAGGAGAAGGTAAAGAGCTGGATTACGTCAAGAATTTGAGGTGATGGTACCAGAACAGAAACATAGAACAATGGAACAGAACAGAGGCCTCGGAAGCAACACCACACATCTACAACCATCTCATCCTTGACAAACCTAACAGAAACAAGCAATGGGAAAGGATTCCCCGTTTAATAAATGGTTTGGGGACAACTGGCTAGCAATGTGCAGAAAGCAGAAACTGGATCCCTTCCTGTCACCTTACACTAAAATTAACTCCAGATGGATTAAAGACTTAAACATAAAACCTAACGCCATTAAAACTCTAGAAGAAAACATAAGCAAAACCATTCAGTACATCGGCATATGCAAGGACTTCATGACTAAAACACCAAAAGCAATAGCAACAAAAGCCAAGATAGACAAATGGGATTTAATTAAACTTCAGAGCTTCTATACAGCAAAAGAAAGAATCATTACAGCGAACCAGCAACCAACAGAATGGGAAAAATTTGTTGCAATCTACCCATCTGACAAAGGGCTAATATACAGAATCTACAAAAAACTAAAACAGATATACAAGAAACAAACAAACCAACCCATTCAAAAGTGGGCAAAGGACATGAACAGATACTTCTCAAAAGAAGATATATCTGAGGCCAACAAACGTATGAAAAAATGATCATAATCACTGGTCATTAGAAAATGCAAACCAAAACCACATTGAGGTATCATCTCACGCCAGATAGAACGGCGATCATTAAAAAATCTGGAGACAACAGATGCTGGAGAGGATGTGGAGAAATAGCAACACTCTTACACAGTTGGTGGGAGTGTAAATTAGTTCAACCATTGTGGAAGACAGTGTGGCAATTCCTCAAGGATCTAGAAATACAAATTCCATTTGATTCAGCAATCCCACTATTGGGAATATACTTAAAGGACTATAAATCGTTCTATTATAAAGACACACGCACACGTATGTTCACTGCGGCCCTATGTACAACAGCAAAGACCTGGAATCAACCCAAATGCCCATGGATGATAGACTGGACAAAGAAAATGTGGCACATATACACCATGGAATACTACACAGCCATAAAAAAAACTATGAGTTAGTGTCCTTTGTAGGGACTTAGATGAATCTGGAAACCATCATTCTCAGCAAACTGACACAAGAACAGAAAACCAAACACCACATGTTCTCACTCATAGGCAGGTGTTGAACAATGAGAACACATGGACTCAGGGAGAGGAGCATCACATACTGGGTGCATTTGGCAGAGGGGCTAGAGGAGGGACAGCGGGGGGTGGGGAGGGATAACATGGGGAGAAATGCCAGATATAGATGAAGGGTTCCAGAACAGAGGCAGCAAACCATCTGGTTATGTATGCACCTATCAACAACTCTGCATGACCTGCACATGTACCCCAGAACCTAAAGTAAAATAAAAAATAAAATAAAATAAAGAATTTGAGGTGAAATAATTCTATAAAGGGAGAAAATAATGAGCTAAGAAGGTGAGAAAGTAGGACTAGACAAGGCCATTGTAAGAAGAGAACAGGGGGTTACTAGAGAAAATAATGGAAAGGAAACTTATGAACAAATTATTGAAGATACTGAAAGCTTAATAAAGGGCTGTAAATTGGATTAAGTAGCAAAAGGAAGCCATAGTAAGTTCTTAGAAAGAGGGGTAAAATCCAGAATTTGAAAAATGGCAAAAAGTGGTTGCAAAAAACAATTAAGAGCTTGGGGGCCAGGGTTAAAATCACTACCCCACAGTCCCATCACACTTAATGACTAGCAAGTTATTTAACTTCTGTAAGCCTCAATTTCCTTATCCATAATTTTTTTTTATCTATCCATACAACAATATCTACTTTACATGGTAGTTTTGAAGATTTGATGATATCTAGATCAGTGATTGAGACATTGTACCAATCTATAGAAGCTGCTACTGTGATTGGTTTTAGAAACATTAATGTAGCAATGTAAATAAAGTGAATTAAAGGAGGACTGGAAGTTGAAAGATATCTTAATAAGAAATTGCAATAGTCACTTGCTATAATCTTAAATTCACATTATCTTGGCTTTAGTAATGGCTTTACGCTTAACCAGCAATGATACCTCAGACAAGTCACTACTACTTTCAGTACACATTCCCACACCTGCAGACTAGGTTAATAAACTCTGACCTTCCTATTTCACAAATTTGTTGTTTTGGTTATTTTAAATTAAGAAAAAATACATTTGAATGTGTTTCACCCAAACTATAAAGTACTTTGGGGAAAAGAAAGAAATGAAGAACATGCGGCAATTTTAAAAAACATTTTCAGGAAAGATTCAAGGACATTAGAGGTATTGGAAGGTAAGAGATATGGCATAAGGGACACCAAACTAAAAATGTCAAGGTAGGAAGAGAATGCTTCTTTAAAAGAAATGCACAAATTTAGAGGAAAAAATAATCTGAAGGAAATGATTTGGTGCCTATTGTAAGATGAAAGATGAAAGTGAAGGACTAGAGTGTAGGTAATAGGCAATTATGTGAAATAGAACTTTGAGAATCGCCAGCAATATCCCTCAGGGTGAGATAATTATGATTTATCTATGATACAAATGCTAAACAAGAAGAACTAAAGTTATTTTAAGATTCAAAATGGAATAAATAAATGCCTAGCAAAGGAAAAGTACAAACCCACCCTAACACCTCAGAGACAGGTATTACAGGAAGAAGAGTGGGCAGCAAAGACTTCAAAGGAAAGTGCTCATATAGCTGAAAAGCCAAGGTCATGTGACATTAGCATGTCAAGGAGATTGAGAACTGAGAAAAATAACCCTCTACATTTGGCTAGATGTGGTCACCAGTGACCTTCACAAGTGCAGTTCCAGTACAGAGGTGGGACAAAAGCCAGATTGCAAGGAGTTAATCATAATTCTATGATCCTAACATGAAAAAGCAGTTGCCAGTAAACTGAAGGTGAAATTCACAGATAAGAGAAAAGCACATTTAATAACTGAAAGGGGACAAACTTTATCTCGAGAAAGCTTCTTAGGATTTTTAACACTTCCACAGGAGAAACGGGACTCTGGTTTTTCAAAATCTCCTGAAAGATATAAATAGTAAAACAGATGAAAATTTTCCTGTCACTGAAAGACAGAAAGAGAGAGAGGTAAGTTAGCCCTAATAGTGATCTAAACTTTTGATTACAATTCATTCACATGCTCTAAATACGGTATTTGAATACATGATACTTACTAACAACTGTAGTGCCATGGATTGAGTGTTTGGGTCTCCCTAAAGCCTAATCCCCAATGTGCTGGTATTGGAAGGTGTGCCCAATGGGAGGTGATACAGTTTGAATATTTGTTCCCTCCAAATATCATGTTGAAGTCTCATTCTCAATATTGGAGGTACTGGAGGTGTTGGAGGTGGGGCCTGATGGAAGGGGTGTGGATCAGGAAATTAGATCCCTCATGAATGGCTTGGGGGCCATTCTCACAATAAGTAAGTTCTCATTCTATAAATTCCCCCACAAGAATTGACTGTTACAAACAACCTAAAGGTTTCTTCCCTTCTCTCTTCTTTGCCCTAATGCCTGCTCCCCTTCTTCTGCCATGAGTGTTAGTTCCCTGAAGCCTTCACCAAAGCAGATGCCAGTGCCATCCTTCTTGTACAGCCTGCAGAACCATGAGTCAAATAAACCTCATTTCTTTCTAAATTACCCAGGGTCAGGCATTCCTTTAGAGCAATGCACAATTGACTAGGTTTTGAGGGAGGAGCCCTCATGAATAGGGCAAGTGTCCTTATAAAATATGCCGAAGAATTTGCTTCCTCTCTGCTCTCTGCTACCAATACAATGAGAAGGTGGCCATCTGCTAACCAGGAAGCAAGCCCTCACCAAACAAAGGATGTGCTAGCACTTTGATCTTGGATTCCCCAGTCTCCAGAACTGTAAGAAATAAATATCTGTTATTTAAACCAACCAGCTGAGGGTGTATTTGTTACAGCAGCCTAAACTGACCAAAAAATATAGGCAAGTCAAGGTATCCTTTGTGTGAATGAATTACATATTACTAAAAAGAGTAAAGAACATTACTATGTTATAATTAATAAACAAACATTCCTTTCTAATGGCCCCAAATTTCCTTTTTTTTTTTTTTTTTTTTTTTTGAGATTTTTTCTGGTCTCCCAGAAATAGAAATGTTTTTGCACTGTTGGTGGGAGCGTAATTTAGTTCAAGAATTGTGAAACACAGTGTGGCAATTCCTCAAGGATCTAGAACCAGAAATACCATTTGACCCAGCAATCTCATTACTGGGTATATACCCAAGTGATTATAAATCATTCTCCTATAAAGACATATGCACACATATGCTTATTGCAGTCCTATTTACAATAGCAAAGACTTGGAACCAACCCAAATGCCCATCAATGATAGACTGGATAAAGAAAATGTGGCACATATAAACCATGGAATACTATGCAGCCATAAAAAAGAATGAATTCATGTCCTTTGCAGGGATATGGATGAAGCTGGAAACCATCATTCTCAGCAAACTAACAAACGAACAGAAAACCAAACACCACCTGTCCTCACTCATAAATGGGAGTTGAACAATTAGAACACATGGACGCAGGGAGAGGAACATCACACAGTTGAGGGTGTCAGTGGGTGGGCGGCAAGCGGAGGGAGAGCATTAGGACAAATACCTAATGCATGCAAGCCTTAAAACCTAGATGATGGGTTGATAGGTGCAGCAAACCATCATGGCACATGTATACCTATGTAACAAACCTGCACGTTCTGCACATGTATCCCAGAAATTAAAACAAAAAATAAAACCAGAAAAAGATGTTCTCCCAAGAAAAGATAACAGTTACATGCAAATTGGATAAAATATATTTCTTAGCTCCTCTTAAAAGATCTGGTAGGAAAGAGAGGTTTAAATAATAAATTTAAGATTACTACTATTTACTTATATTTCCTTTAGCAGAGTTCACTTTCTCTAAATAAAGATTGCAAGTACTTAAATATTTTCTCTTCTTATGTCTAAAATCACTCCCACTTATTATGCAACTAATTCTTACTAGTTTTTCTCCCAGTAAAACAAAACTACATAAATGTGCTTCTGCTTATGGTCTTTCAACCAAATTTTCATAGGAAGGGTAAGCGTAAAGATTTCTTTATATTTTTAAGTGAAGTTTGGTCTGTTCCTCAAAGTAACTCCATGGAAACAGCTGTTAGATAAAATCATCATGTCATAAAACATGACAGCAGTCACAAGCATTTGAAAAGCACTTGAAGTGTGACCCTATTTGCTCACACTCTAGAAATAAACATATAATCCATGCTGCTTTCTTAATCACTACAATCTAAATATTGAACAGCTTGGCTTCTGATATTCTTTCACCAGCATACAGAAGGATCCAGACTAGCCATTTGAGAATTAATCTTTTCAAGAATTATCCATTTCAGAGGACTGGGTCTCAGAGAAGAGTCTTAAAGCCAAATGTGTATCTAGAGTAAAGAAATTTTCTCTCTCAGTAACATTCCTATATAAAGACTGAGAAATCACCAATAAAGTTCAGAATAGACAATAATATAAATGATTACATGTAACCTAAGGCTGATGGTAGTCAGCAGAACTGGAATGAAATTCAAAAAGCATTTCAGTACCTTTTTCCACAGGGCTCTTTCCAGAACGCTCCCTGCTCCCTGGCCGCTATCGTTTTTCCCTCAGTCTCTATCAACTTACCCTCCTCCCTTTAAAAAGCTATACTGAGCAAGTCAGGTAATAACTATAGGGAAGGAAAAAGAAATGAAACAAAGTATTCCACTACCTTTGCCTCAACTTGAATGTGTTGTTGAGAAGTCTCTGACAATCAATCGTTAGTTGAAAGAGAAGTCTAAAAAACTTACAAATGAAACTCCTACATACCCCTCCCTGATCCCATTTCCCTCCTTCTTTCCCAAAGGTAACCACTTTGCTAACATATATGTGTATCATTTCTAACACTGACTATTTAAACATCCTCTACATGTGATTTCTTTTATAGACTGAAACACCATAAGCCCACAAGCTGTGTCTGATCTTGTTCTCTGTGTAGCATCTAGTAACCAGCACACCGTAATCATTTAAATGCTACAAAATAACTCCAAAGAAAAATTAATATTTAGTGAAACTAATTAAACAGAACCATATATTGTCATAACAGGTGGAAAAAACAAATTTCTACCCCATCTATGAAATTCAATTATGCATCTATGGTATAAAGTTGATCCAAAATTAAAATTATTGAAAATGTGGGTTTTAATTTTAAATACTAATTGAAAAAAATGTAAAATACCAAACAAAATTTAGGTTTGAAAAAATACATCTTTCATCCAAACAATTCCCTATAAACTCAACAACTATAATTTATTCTGATTTTTGTTTCACTACACTGCATGTTATTTTTCCATATTCCCTAAGCAGCAACAAATAACACTATGCATGAGGACTAATCTAATTACATGCCAAAAAACACAGACCAGCACCCTCACACTCCACACTCCCCTCTGTGGCTCCTTCATACCCCATATGTTGCTAATAAAACTGTTTGAATCATACCTATGAGACAGTTTTACTGACAGAGTATCAGGCCTCTGGGTTCTTCTCAAGGCAAACTATACTACCAGAACTGTTACAAACACTAATTTTAAGATTGAGGCAAATGGAAATCTACATTACATATGTGAGTGTGTGTGTGTGTGTGTGTGTGTGTGCATGTGTGTGTGTGCATACACATGCACAGATATACTTTGGAGCATTAAAAACTTGCATTAAAATCACTATTTCATTATTTGAATCTGTAACCTTTACAATGCCCATTATAGCTGTAAAGACATAGAAAGATCTGACACCTGAATTGTATGAAATTTGAGAAACAGAATGCCACACATTATTTTTTATATTGTTAATATGATCAATTCAAAGATCTGACTGATAGAAAACAATGACAGCAAGAACTCTTAGTAAGAATTATTTAAAAATACTAAAAGGAAGGGAAAACTATGGAACACTGAAGCAACAATCAGAAACACATATACCTACTAAGTTGATAAATAATCCAGTATTTACATACCTTTGTACTTCAGAAATCTCAAACACTTACATCGCATGTATATTCAAATTCATGAAATATTTTCTTATAAAACATGAATGCTGAAATTAAATGATTAACAAAGAAGCGAAGCGGGTGGCAGATCCAAGATGGTCGAATAGGAACAGCTCTGGAGTGCAGTTCCCAGCGAGAACAACGAGAACAACGCACAGGGTGAGTGATTACCGCATTTCCAAGAGTTATTACTGCTCACAGATCAGGAGATTCCCCAGCTGAAAAGCACCACAAGTCTCCAGCAGGCTGTTTCAGCAGGCACAGTGGGTCTCTGCACAAAAACTCACACAATTCTGGGTGGCCATTTCAACCAGTGCTTGGAATACCTGGGAGACAGAGCCACCTATTCAACTGAAAAAAAGGGGGCTGAAACAGGGAGCCAGGTGACCTCACTCTCTGGGTCCCACCCCCACAAAGACCAGCAACCTGAAACACTCAGGATTGAGAGTTTCACAGCAAATGCCGCTGGACCCAGGACGGTCCACCTCTGTTGGTGGAAGAGCATCCGCCATTACTGAGGCAGTCCACTATCAACGCAGTCTGCCGTTACTGAGGTGGTCCGCCATTAGCAAGGAAGTTCACCATTACCAAGGTAGTCCACCATTACTGAGGAAATCTGCCATTACAGAGGCAGTCCGCCATTACCGAAGCAGACTGCCATTACTGAGGCAATTCTAACTATACCTCTATAAACAAAACTGCAAGGAAGTTCAAACAGCTGCTGGGCAGAGCCCAAGGAAGCTCAGCAACGCCTCTGCTGGCAGACTGTGACTGCCTCCTAGCTGGGCAGAGCATTGCTGAAAAAAGGCAGCAGCATATCAGGAACTTATAAATAATAAGTCCCACCTTCCCAGGAGAGAGAACATGGGGAAAAAAAGGCAGTTATGAGTTCTGCTGCAGCAGACTTAAACATACCTGCCCAGCAGCTCTGAATGAAACAACAGAGCTCACAGCTCAGCACTTGAGCTCCTATAAGGGTCAGACTGTCTCCTCAAGCAGCTCCCTGACCCCCGTATAGCCAAAGAGACATTTCATAAAGGAGAGCTCAGGCTGACATCTGGCAGGTATCCCTCTGGGACAAAGATAACAGAAGAAGAAACAAGCAGCAACTCTTACTGTTCTGTAGCCACCACAGGCGATCCCCAGGCAAGGAAGGTCCAGAGTGGACCTCCAGCAGTCCTACAGCAGAGGGGCCTGACTGTTAGAAGGAAAACTAAAAAAACAGAAAGAAATAACTTCAACATCAACAAAAAGGACGTCTACTCACAGACCGCATCCAAAATTCACCAACTACAAAGACCACAGGTAGATAAATCCACAAAGATAGGAACAAACCAGTGCAAAAAGGATGAAAACGCCCAAAACCAGAACACCTCTCCTCCTCCAAGGCATCACAACTCCTCACCAGCAAGGGAACAAAACAGGATGGAGAATGAGTTTGACAGATTGACAGAAACAGGCTTCAGAAGATGGGTAATAACAAACTTCTCTGAGCTAAAAGACCATGTTCTAACCCAATGCAAAGAAACTAAGAACCTTGAAAAAAAGGTTTGATGAAATGCTAATGAGATTAAACAGTTTAGAGAGGAATATAAATGACCTGATGGAGCTGAAAAAAACAACACGAGAATGTCGTGAAGCATACACAAGTTTCAATAGCTGAATCAACCAAGCAGAAGAAAGGATATCAGAGACTGAAGATCAACTCAATGAAATAAAGCAAGAAGGCAAGATCAGAGAAAAAAGAGTGAAAAGAAATGAACAAACCCTCTGAGAAATATGGGATTATGTAAAAAGACCTAATCTACGTTTGATAGGTGTACCCAAATGTGACGGAGAGAATGAATCCAAGCGGTAAAATACTCTTCAAGATATTAATTCAGGAGAACTTCCCCAACCCAGCAAGGCAGGCCAATATTCAACTCCAGGAAATACAGAGACCACCACAAAGATATTCCTCAAGAAGAGCAATCCTGAAGCACACAATTGTCAGATTCACCACGATTGAAATGATGGAAAAATGCTGAGGGCAGCCAGAGAGAAAGGTTGGGTTACCCACAAAGGGAAGTCCATCAGAGTCACAGCGGATCTCCCAGCAGAAACCCTACAAGCATGAAGAGAGTGGGGGTCAATATTCAACATCCTTAAAGGAAAGAATTTCAACCTAGAATTTCATATCCAGCCAAACCAAGCTTCATAAGCGAAGGAGAAATAAAATCCTTTACAAACAAGCAATTGCTGAGAGATTTCATCACCACCAGGCCTGCCTTACAAGAGCTCCTGAAAGAGCGCTAAACATAGAAAGGAACGACCAGTACCAGCCACTCCAAAAACGTACCAAATGGTAAGGAGCATTGACATAATGAAGAAACTGCATCAACTAATGGGCAAAACAGCCAACTAGCATCAAAATAGCAGGATCAAATTCACACATAACAATATTAACCTTAAATGTAAATGGGCTAAATGCCCCAATCAAAAGACACAGACTGGCAAATTGGATTAAAAAGTCAAAACCCATCGGTGTGCTGTATCCAGGAAACCCATCTCACATGCAAGGACACACGTAGGCTCAAAATAAAGGGATGGAGGAAGATTTACCAAGCAAATGGAGAGCAAAAAAAAGCAGGAGATACAATCCTACTCTCTGATAAAATAGACTTTAAACCAACAAAGATCAAAAGAGACAAAGAAGGGCATTACATAATGGTAAAAGGATCAATGCGACAAGAAGAGCTAACGATCCTACATCTATACGCACCCAATACAAGAGCACCCAGATACATAAAGCAAGTTCTTAACGACCTACAAAGAGACTTAGACTCCCACACAATAATAATGGAAGACTTTAAAACTCCACTGTAAATATTAGATCAATGAGACAGAAAATTAACAAGGATATCCAAGACTTGAACTCAGATCTGGATCCAGCAAACCTAAAAGACATCTACAGAACTCTCCACCCCAAATCCACAGAATAGACATTCTTCTCAGCACCACATCACACCCACTCTAAAACTGATCACATAATTGGAAGTAAATCACTCTTCAGCAAATGCAAAAGAACGGAAATCATAATAAACAGTCTCTCAGACCACAGTGAAATCAAATTAGAACTCAGGATTAAGAAACTAACTCAGAACTGCACAACTTCATGGAAACTGAACAACTGGCTCGTGAATGTTGACTGGATAAACAATGAAATGAAGGCAGAAATAAAGATGTTTTTCAAAACCAACGAGAATGAAGACACAGTGTACCAGAATCTCTGGGAAACATTTAAAGCAGTGTCTAGAGGTAAATTATAGCAATAAATGCCCACATGAGAAGCAAGGAAAAATCTAAAATCAACACCCTATCATCAAAATTGAAAGCGCTAGAGGAGCAAGATCAAAAAAACTCTAAAGCTAGCAGAAGACAAGAAATAACTAAGATCAGAGAAGAACTGAAGGAGATAGAGACACAAAAAACCCTTCAAAAAATCAATAAATCCAGGAGTTGGTTTTTGAAAAGATCAACAAAATAGACCACTAGCCAGATTAATAAAAAAGAAAAGAGAGAAGAATCAAATAGATGCAATAAAAAATGATAAAGGGGATATCACCACCAATTCCACAGAAGATTACTACAAACAACTCCATGCACATAAACCAGTAAACCAGGAAGAAATGGATAAATTCCTGGACACTTGCACCCTCCCAAGCCTAAACCAGGAAGAAGTCGAAACCCTAAATAGACCAATAACAAGGGCTGAAGTTGAGGCAGTAACTAATAGCCTACAAACCAAAAAAAGCCCAGGTCCAGATGGGTTCACAGCCGAATTATACCAGACATATAAAGACTAGCTATTACCATTCATACTGAAACTATTCCAAACAATCCAAAAAGAGGGAATCCTTTCCAAATCATTTTATAAGACCAACAGCACCCTGATACCAAAACCTAGCAGAGACTCAACAAAAAAAAGAAAACTTCAGGCCAATATCCATGATGAACACAGATGCAAAAATCTTCAATAAAATACTGGCAAACCAATTGCAACAGCACATCAAAAAGCTTATCCATCATGATCAAGTAGGCTTCATCCTGAGGATGCAAGGCTGGTTCAACATATGCAAGTCTATAAACATAATCCACCATATAAAGAGAACCAAAGGCAAAAACCACATGATTATATCTCAATAGATGCAGAGAAGACCTTTGACAAAATTCAACAGCCCTTTATGCTAAAAATTATCAAGTAACTAGGTATTGATGGAACATATCCCAAAATAATAAAAGCTACTTACAACAAACCCACAACCAATATCATACTGAATGGGCAAAAACTGGAAGCATTCCCTTTGAAATCTGGCACTAGACAAGGATGCCCTCTCTCACTACTCCTATTCAATATAGTATTGTAAGTTCTAGCCAGAGCAGTAAGGCAAGAAAAAGCAATAAAGGGTATTCAATCAGGAAAGGAGGAAGTCAAATTGTCTCTATTTGCAGATGACATGACTGTATATTTAGAAGACCCCATCATCTCAACCCAAACTTTCCTTAAGCTGATAAGCAACTTCAACAAAGTCTCAGGATACAAAATCAACGTGCAGAAACCACAAGCATTCCTATACACCAATAACAGACTTAAAGAGAGCCAAATCAAAACGAACTGCCTTCCACAATTGCTACAAAAAGAATAAAATACCTAGGAATACAACTAACAAAGGATGTAAAGGGCCTCTTCAAGGAGAACTACAAACCACTGCTCAAGGAAATAAGAGAGGACACAAACAGATGGAAAAACATTCCATGTTCATGGTTAGGAAGAATCAATACTGTGAAAATGGCCATACTGCCGAATGTAATTTATAGATTCAATGCTATCCTCATCAAGCTACCTATGACCCTATTCACAGAACTGGAAAAAAACACTTTAAACTTCATTTGGAACCAAAAGACAGCCCGCATAGCCAAGACAATTCTAAGCAAAAAGAACCAAGCTAGAGGCATCACGCTGCCTGACTTCAAACTATACCATAAGGCTATAGTAATCAAAACAGCATGGTACTGGAACAGAACAGAGGTCTCAGAGCCAATGCCACACATCTACAACCATCTCATCTTTGACAAACCTGACAAATACAAGCAATGGGGAAAAGATTCCCTGTTTAATAAATGGTGTTGGGAAAACTGGCTAGCCATGTGCAGAAAGCAGAAACTGGACTCCTTCTTGACATCTTACACTAAAATTAAGATGGATTAAAGACTTAAACATAAGACCTAACACCATAGAAACCC
>CAUYLG010018729.1:0-75577 GCA_963573385.1 Cacajao melanocephalus
TTGGTTCCATATGAAGTTTGAAGTGGTTTTCTGCAGTTCTGTGAAGAAGGTCGATGGTAGCTTGATGGGGATAGTGTTGAATCTATAAATTACTTTGGGCAGTGTGGCCATTTTCACAATATTGATTCTTCCTAACCATGAACATGGAATGTTTTCCAACTGTTTGTGTCCTGGCTCTTGTAATTGTATAAGATATATGTACTACATAGTATCATGATTAAAAGTGAGAATTCTGGGATTAGACTGTCTGAGTTCAAATTCTAGCTCTGCCATCTATTTGTTATTTAACTATAAACATTTATTTAACCATCTTGTACCTCAGTGTCCTCATTTGTAAAGTGGCAGCGCAATAGTGTTTATTTTACAGGACTCTTGTGAGAAATCAGAGTCACTTAGAGCAATGCCTGCCACAAAATGAGCATTCAATAAATGTGAAATACTGTTAATATTACCTTTTTGATATATGTCATGCTCCACAATTCATGCCTATATTTAGTTTTAAGTAATGATATACATTCATTTTATCTATTTTTCTGAATATATTAATCATACTTGTTTAAAGGTTTTTTGATAACTGAAATATCTGGATCAGATCATGCCCTTGGTTTGTAGATATTTCCTCTTGGTTTTTAGAAATCTGTTTCTAGCTCCTGGAATGCCTGCTAAATTTTGCTCCAATGCCAGACATTGTATTTTTTTAAATTATGAAATCTTTGGGGTAATAGATTCCTTCAGAGATGCCCTACCCTTTCCTCTGCTAGGGAGCTGATCACCTGAACCCAGTGAGAGACAGAACCAATTCCACACTGCATTATAGATTTAGGTTCACAGCAATATTAGACAGAACTTATGGAGTTCCCATATATTCCCTGTCAACCTCCCACAACCTCCCTTACTATGAATATCCCACCCCAAAGAAGTGTATTTGTTACAACTGATGAATCTACATCAACATATCATTATCTGAAGTCCACACTTTACAGTAGGGTTCATTCTTGGTACTGTACATTTCATGGGTTTTGACAAATGAATAGAGATATGTATCCACCATTATAGTATTATGAAGAGTATTTTCACTGCCCTAAAAATTATCCATGTTCCACCTATTCATCCCTCCCTGCCCCAATCCCCTGGCAACTACTGATCTTTTCACTGTCTCCATAGTTCTGCCTTTTCCAGAATGTCATATTGTACATTAATGTTTTGCGGAGTCTCTTTTCCATCTCAGGTTTGCCTCCGTTCCTAGACAGTAGCTCTCCTAGAGTTCCCCCTGAGAACCTGGGGTGTTCACTGAGGCCCTTTCCTCCTGGTGAGCCTTTTGAGACTGTAAAACTTCTACTATGTTTAGACATTTTCTGCTTAGTTTCTTAATATTCTGTTCCATGCAGCCTCAGAATTTGGCAAATGTTTTTAAAGGAAAACAGGTCAAGTGTCAGACTCAGTTTTCCATGAACCCTTCTCATTGGGTTTCCATCCTCATGAGATTTGGGTTTTTCCAGTCCCCCAAACTGCCAAAAATTCTGCTGTCTTTACTGCCTCTTAGTGGTATTCTACCCAAGTCAGTTATCTGGATTATTTTCCTCTTGCCAAGTACTCTGAACTAGCAAATGCCCCAAAGGAAAAAATCAGTTGTAAAGTGTCAAAATTCCTCTCCAAGTTTTCTCATTCTTCAGAACGTGTTACCTAAGTCCGAGTTTCTTCATTGCTTCTTCGATGCCTTCAAACAGATGCTATTTTGTGTATTTTCTCCAGCCTTTTTAGTTGTCTCGGTGAGAGCAATGGCCTTCATCTCAGCTGAAAGGGGAGTTCCAACATACATTCCCAACAGATGTTTCTGTATTTCCTTATTTATTTTGTTAAGATTACGAATATTGTTTTAAAAATTCCCCAAATCTACTTGTTGTACTAACCATGTCTTTGTTGTTTTTTGATATGTCATTCACAAGTATAAATCTCTACTTTAATATGGCATGTTGTTACATAAAAAACATTTGGTCATTTCTTGTGTACATACTTGTTTTATAAATTTTTTAGATGATTTTAAAATAAATATCTGGTAGTCAGAATTACCATATTGTATAGTGTATATGAAATTCAACTAACCAATAGAAATGTTGGGGAAATACAATTTTATATTAATATTTTAATAACTAAATTTGATTTCAATATTGAGCTCTAACTTTACTTGGGTGACAGAAACTTAATCTCAGTAAATTTTGGGATTTCCCAAGGATTTCATTTAAGAACCAAGGGGCTGGCAGGGCGCAGTGGCTCATGCCTGTAATCCCAGCACTTTGGGAGGCCGAGGTGGGCGGATCACGAGGTCAAGAGATCGAGACCATCCTGGTCAACATGGTGAAACCCTGTCTCTACTGAAAAAAAAAACCAAAAATTAGCTGGGCGTGGTGGCGCACGTCTGTAGTCCCAGCTACTCGGGAGGCTGAGGCAGGAGAATTGCTTGAACCCTGGAGGCAGAGGTTGCAGTGAGCCAAGATTGTACCACTGCACTCCAGCCTGGCGCCTGGTGACAGAGTGAGACTCTGTCTCAAAAAAAAAAAAAAAAAAAAGAACCAAGAGGCTTACATAGTGCCAAGGCATCAGGACTGGGGAAGAATCTAAGAATCTAATGCTCAGTGTCACTTGTTCACATTTGCTATAGTTTAAATGTATCCCCTGAAGTTTATATGCTGGAAACTTAATCCCCAATGCAATAGTGGTGAGAGATGAGACCATTAAAAAGTGATTAGGTCATGAGGACTCTGCCCTATGCATAGATTAGTGTCATTATTGCAGTAGTGGGTTAGTTATAAAAGAGAGCTTGGCCCTCTCTTGATCTCTCTCTTACCACCATGGTGCCTTCTGCAGCAAGAAGGCCCTCACCAGATGTGACTCCTTAATCTTGAACTTCCCAGCCTTCTGAATTGTGAGCCAATAAATAAGTTTCTGTTCCTTATGAATTACCCAGTCTCAGGTATCCTGCTGAAGTAGCACTAAATGGACTAAGACAGTGTTGCATCCATTGACATGGGCAATGCAATGTTTCCTCATTGAGCAGTCCATTCTGGCATCCCTTGACATTAATTCTTATCTAGAAGGATCCTTTAGATCCTCTGGCTTTCTCTGTTTACCTTGTTTTTATTCTGAAATTCAAAGGAAGCTTTCTGCTGCTGCTCCTGTGCCATTCTAGAGGGAGAAACTGGTCCCAATTGCCTAGGCATGCTAGCCATTTTTTTCAGCAGGACTTTGCTGCCTCCCTGGAGCTAAGCTCTGATTCTATTTCAGGTCAATCTTCTAGTCCTAGGGGAATGGCACAGGTATGCTTCACAATGTTATCATAATGTTTTGCCTCAGTATTTCCTCTATGCCATGAGTCCTTTCAATTTTCCTAAAAACCTAAGCTTTTGAAACTCAGAATACAAGAATAATTTGCATTTTATTGTTCTATGTGTTCCCTGAAACAATGATAATAGATGAGCTGAAAAGGAGAAAATAAAATACTGGATAGAAAAACAAAGCCAAATACTGGTTAACATTTAAAAAATATCATTGTGCTATATGTGTATTCATTCAATAAATCCTTACTTATTGAGGTCCTAATATCTGCCAGGCATTATGCTAGGTGCTAGACTAGTTATGACGTAGTTATGGCCTTCACCTCACCTCAGTTAACTTCAAATTTAACAAGAAATACACACAGACAAGATGAGAGGCAATTTCACAACTTCTGGCTAAACACGTCTGAATGAGACCATGTTCACTGACCCTCCTTCCCAGAATTATGGAAAAGGGATAATGAAGTACACAAAGCTATAAAGATAAAACTGAAATACTTGCATGTAATACTTCTACGTAGATGAGATAGAAGCAGTGGAATTTTGGAAACTAGAAAGCAGATGAAGTAGTGGTGAAACTCCCTTAACAAACCAGAGAAAGCTGATGTGAAGGATGCTTTGAACTCTTATAGAATTTCAGAAATACTTAGAAATATTAGAGTAGGGGGTACAGGTAGTCCTGAAAATGGGAAGATTAGTTGCAAGTCAGTAAAAGTAATGAATTGGCAGCCAAACTTAACTTCTCAGGTGGGAATTGTGGTTGAGTTCTGAAGGGAAGCTAGCTGGAAAAAAAAAAAACAAACTAAAACTAATAAACAAACAATAAAACAACCATGCCAGATCACCTTACAGGAATAAGTGTCAATATGTTCCAGTCACTTTTTGATTGCCTTGTTTTAAATACAAGCAGATAGCCAAGGATCACCAGACACTTAAGGAAAGCCTATATCATGACAGAACTAAATTCAGACAAACTCTTCAAGAAAATAACAGCTATGTATGGAGCAGAAGAAAACATAAAAGCAAACTAATGAACAAATGAACCAAAATTTCAGAAGAAAGTTTGGAAAGGAAATTGGGAAAATCTTCCAGAAAGTCAATCAAAAATAAAGAAATGAAAAATAGAAGAGAAAAGGAAAATTGTAGAGTTCAAGAAGCTCAGCACCCTAATAAGCAGGAGTTCCAGAGAGATTATAAAAATATAGGGTAGGATGTTTTCATAGAAATAAGCAAAAACATTTTTCCTGAACGGAAGTCATGAGTTTATAGACTGAGGGAGCTCACTTTGTGCCCTGCATAATGCATTTGAAACAAAGACACATGAAAACATGCCATGTGAAACTGCAAAAACTTGGAGATAAAGAAAAGAGCCTACAAATTCCCAGAGAGTCAAAAGATCCGGAAGCGGAAAGATACCAGACTTTTCACCTGCTACATGGAAAAGCTAGAAGCCAGTGCAGCCATGTCTTTAAAATTCAGATGGAAAATTACTTCAAATCTTGATTCTTATTCCTTGACAAATTTTCTAACAAGTATGAAGACATATTAAAAATATTTCTCACATGCACTTTTTTTATTTAAAAAAAATCATCTCCGTTTTATTTTTTTTCAGGAAACTACTAGAGAATGGATTCCACAAACTGAGGAAATAAACCAGGAAGAATCCACAACATAGGATCTAGGAAACAGGGAACTCTCCAGATAGATTGACCGATTGTTCCAGTTTTCCTAAGCCTGGGGGGTTGCCAGGTGTGGGACTTTACGTTATGAAATTGGGACAGTCCCTGGCAAATGGGAATAGCTCTGTCATCCTATGTCCACAATAACAATGATGGGAAGTCCCAACTGGAGAGCAGGTGGCCGAAAATACAATTTGACCAGATAGGTTAAGAGAGTGATTTTTTTTTTTTTTAATTTTCAGAGATAGAATCTTGCTTTTTTGCCCAGGCAGAAGTGCCATGATCACGGCTCACTGCAGCCTCAACCTACCAGGTTCAAGAGATTGCCCACATCAGCCTCTAAAGCAGCTGTGACTATCAGTGCATGCCACCACACCCAGCTAATTAAAAAAATTTTTTTTGTAGAGACGGGGTCTTGCTATGTTGCCAAGGCTGGTCTCGAACTCCTGGGCTCAAGCAACTCTCCCCACTCTGCTTCCCAAAGTGCTGTGATAACAGGTGTGAGACACTGCACCAGGCCGGAGAGTGCTTTAGAAGGGATGTCTCTAGAGGAAAATGCATACACAAACCTGTGTGTGTGTGCATGTGCATGTGTGTGTGTGTGTGTGTGTGTGCACGTATGTGTGTGTATTGCCTGTTGAGCTTGAATGCATTAAAGAATTTCTTTTAAGGGAGTGTTTAGAGGCAAATAAGTTGTAGGCATCCAGGACTTGAAACCAATGAGAATAGTGGAAGCAATAAGGAAAAAAGTTATAGATGAAAGAGAGTGAAATCAGAGGACATTAACATGGATCTTCTGTGAATTATATTTATGTCATCATGGTAATGTAAGCACTGAATATTGCTCCAACCAGAAATTACAACTATTGAAATGATGGAGAGAGAGAAAGAGAGACATTTGAGGAAAGCTAAATCATTATCTTCAATGGTATGGAGTCAATAGATACTATCCTGAAAACTTAACATAATCATGTTATTTAAAAACATGGAGGTCAATTCCAGAAAAAGTGTTTAAGAGAGTTAAAAAATTTTTGCTTCTGGAGAATGGAAGTTAGTGGGAGTAAGAAAAGAGATTTTTTTTTTTATTGCTAACATGGCAAATTTTTTAAATTACGAAATGAATATCTTTAATAGAATAATATATTTTTGAAAGAAGTAATTACATTCTGCAACTCTTAACTTCATTTATGTAACATATTGCCATTCAGAGTTTTACATTTTAATGTAGTCAGATTTATTAGTTTTTCTTTTATGATTTGTTCTTTGTGGCCTAAATTTCTTTGTTAATATGTCAAAATACAATGTAGAGTGAAAAAAATAGCTAAAGAGCATGTGCCATGCTTAATTGTATTAAATTTGAAATATATCAAACAATACTATATATTGTATATGATTAGATACATAAATAATAAATATGCATATAGGAATAACAATGTTAACATTCTGTGTCTTTAATATTTTATTCCTCTATTTTAAAATTGGTTTAATTAACAAGGTATTTAATTGTAACAAGGTTGAATTGGTAGCAAAATACCTTTACATTTCTATAGTTTTAAATAGTACATAGTTAAAAAAATTACTAGGCAACCATAATACCATATGGCAAAGCTCAGAGGAAGGTACCATAGAGGGAGGTACTTGGTGCTAGATAATCCATAGAAAAGTACCTAATCCAAATTAAGGGGACTGGTAAGGAAAGGCTTCCGAACAAGGCAATGAACTTATGCTACAACCTGAGAGAAGCATATGGGGACTGGGGGTGGGCCAGGGTGTGGTAGAGATGTAATTCTCTAAGAAGGTAAGGGGAGTTGATGTGTGAAAGTTGTCAGAATTAAATGGAGTCACTTGTGCCACATTCTAACAAATACAGCCAAGAGGCCGAGAAGGGAAGGTTCTTAGGCACACATGCCTATGACAAGAACGATGACAAAGACGCCTGAAGGGCTCTTATTCATGTATCCCTGAAACAAGAACTTTGGGAAGGACTTTCTTTTTTTTTTTTTTTTAAGTTCAGGGGTGTATGTGAAGTTTTGTTATATAGGTAAACTCATTCATGGGTGTTTGCTGCACAGATTCTCTCATCATCCATGTAGTAAGCCTAGTACCCAATAGCTATTTTTTCTGCTCCTCTCCCTCCTCCTGCCCTTTATCCTCAAGCAGGCTCCGGTGTCAATTGTTCCCTTCTTTGTGTCTGAGTTCTCATCATTTAGCTCCCACACTTATAAGTGAGAACATGCAGTATTTGGTTTTCTGTTCCTGCATTAGTTTGCTAAGGATAATGACCTCCAGCTCCATCTGTGTTCCTGAAAAGAACACGATCTCATTTTTAAGGCCTTCTCAAACTAGCCAGCCAGTTGCACAAGAACACTTGCTGGACACTGTCTCCACTAATAAACTGGCATCAACTCCTGTCATCAGCCCCCGTAAGCAATGTTCTCTTTGCCTCAAAACAAATTACATGTACTTTTCTCTTTTGCTTTTATAAGCTTTCTCCCAATCTCTTTGGATATACCTATGGGCCCCACAGCTCGCATATCCCAGATTTGCAAATCCCCTGCGCATTCTCAGACAAACTCAGTAGCTCTGAAGGGTGTCTCTCTGCGATGTAGGTGAAACGATGAAGGACCCATGAACCGTGATCGCGATGATGGACTTCATCCTGAGGAGAAGATGAGTCATAAGGGATGTTGAGATGCAGGGCAAGAGCGATCCTGGAGACCAGGTGAGGAATCTGGTGTCTGTATTTCATTGGTAGATGCTAAAATTCTTTACAAAATTATTTCCTCCCCACTTGATGCCTTCTGTCTCAGTTAAACCCCACCATTTTCGCTTTTTCTATTCTCCCCACTTCGGGCGGGATCGCGATTCCTTCCTTCCCAGTTGCGGTTCCGTATAGTCATACAGAGGCCCCTGGCCTTCCCCAGTCTTGGCTAAGAGTGCCGGTCGCTCCCCTTCTGTCCCAGCAACAGCTCACATCTGTCCCTCCGGCGGCAGTGAGGCCCTGTCAATGTTTTTCTTTCTTTCTTTTTTCCCCTCTGGCCTCCTTTCTTTGCCGAAACCTTCTTTCTGGCCCTCTGGGATTCCTGGACGCTGAGTCACCCGCAGACCGCTGTGACTCCCGCCCACTGCCGCTTACTCATCTCCTGGGCTACGCCCTGCAGGCCGCCCCGCAGCGGGGAGGCCCAGCCCGCGCCCTGTGAGTGCGCTCCTTTCAGAGCAAAGGCTCAGGAGCAAGGCCAGCTGGGTGGTAATTTTCTTACCAAGACCAGCTGGAGAGAGGACAGGACTTGTGCTCAGAATCAGAGGGTATTTATCATGGCTCCAACAGCTGAGGTTTACTCTTCCCAAAGACAGTTTCTGAAAAATATTTGGAAACACTAATTTCGTTTCACTTGTGTGATGTTGGAAGCTCTTTCTATTTGATGTTCTGAATGCCCTGTTTGTGTCTTCTCAAAAAGAGTGATTGCCCTTTCAACAGGGAGATATGTTTTGATTTTAGTATTACATACTATTTATTCATGTTGTCTTTTTTAGATTAAGGTAAAATTTCTATGCGGTAAAATGAACATAAGTATTTATGTATGTGTAATATAAATACATATTTATTGAAATAATATATTTTATTTATATTATACATACATAAATGTATTTATATTAAATATAAATACATTCATTGTTGATAAACCACAAATAATTAATGAACATAAATTAAACATAATTTAACAGTATGTTTAATTTAATTAATAAACATAAATTAATGTTTAATTAATAAACTTAAATTACTTAAACATAATCAATTATAATTGATGAAATTTGACAAATACATACACTCATGTAACCGTCATCCAAATCAAGATATAGAACCTTCCTATTGTCTCAGAACGTTCTTTCTCTCCCCGTTTTAGTCAACCTTACCCTCAAAACCCTCCAAAGCCTTCCATCCCCCCAAAACAGCTAACTCTGATTTCTATTTTCATAGCTTAGTTTTCCTGTTCCTGAACTTCATGTAAATGGAATCAGACAGAAAGGTTTTTCTTCAGTCCTGCTTCTTTTGCTGAACACGTTTTTGAGATTATTCCGTTCTTTTCTGTTGTTGCTGGACACCATTCCATTATATAAATAAACCGCAATGTATTTATCCTCCTTCGATGGACATTTCAGTTGTTTCAACACAAAAATTTTTTAAATGAGTAAACTGTATAGAAAGGTTTAGAACTTTTCTTTATAGTGGAGAGTTTTCTTTCTGAAATCAAAATTACATTCCTAGCAGATTATCTAAAAAATTGGGGTTAGATTCTCTGTTTATATCCCATAGACTCTGAGTTTTGGAAAGATAGAAATTTGAGGGTCAAAGGAGACTGTTTTGATGCTCTTTCAGTCCCCATCCTAAGTCTTTAAATAATAATAGTTTCTTCAGAACTCTTCCTTTGCATACTGCTTTGTGAATATTGATTAGATAATCCACTCAAAATATTCCTTACTGTAATAATTTTTACTGTGTTTCAAAATGAAACTGGAGAAATAAAAGATGGTCATGGGTAACATTCAAAACCCAGGTGAAGCTTGAGTTAAGAAGACTGAGCACCCTAAACTTGAAACTTGGGTCTAGAAGGTCAGTCATGTTGACCTCTGTAAGTGAACTATGGATTAGTCATCTATTGCTCTGTAACAAATCATCTCAAATTTGGTGGCTTAAGACAGCAAATTTTTTTTTTAATCTCATAATTTCTGTGGGACAGGAATTCAGGAGCAAACTAGTAGGGTGGCTGTGGTCTGGGTTTTTCATGAGTTTGCAGTTAATATACTGAGACACTTGGTCAAGGAGGAGCCTTAAGAGAAAAAAAATTAAAAGAAGATGCTTGCAGTGGGTTTTGAAGGAGGAGTAGGAGTTCACCAGGTGAACTAAGAGAATGTAGGAGAGGGGGTTCGAGCAGGCAGGGGAGGTAGCAAATGCAAAACCGGAATTTTTATGTTAATTTCTTAGCAAGAAAGCAGAGGTGGCAAAGAAGGTAAGATTGGAGAGAGGGACATGGAAAAGTTCAGGAAGCCATTGTACACTATTTTTCACGAGTAATCTGGATCTGCTAAAAATCTGTCAATTTTAAGTATGGAATGACATGATCATATTTGCATTTAGAAAAAAGTAAATATTAAAGCAATTTGGAAAGTAAATTAGGGAGAGGAAAAATGAAGAGCCCAGCAGGAAAACCTGCGATACGAATGAGAAGAAGGAGGCTAATACAAGCTAAGAAAGGTGGTGTTGGAATCTACTTCTTTAGATGTGGTGATGGGAGAGGGAGAGGTGGGGGTGAAGGATCCAGAAATACTGCCAGGATTCCGGTATGGATCAAAAGTGCTGTCTTTAACCAGGACAGAGACTGTGGGAAAAAGGCTAGCCTTGGAGGAAAAATGATGAGTTAGGTTTGGGCATGTTTGAGTTAGCTATGGGATATCTTGGTTGAGATATGAGTAGCAGGCAAGTAGATATATCAGCCTAGAGCTCAGGAGAGAGATCTGAGCTGGAGATGGGGGTTCGGAAATGTGGTTTGCTATGATCAGGCCACTGCAGGCTGGGTAACATACTTCTCAGATGCAGATGATTTTGCTTAGCAGAGTATATTGAGCAATGTGGGAGACGCTTTTGTTTGTCACAACTGGAGAGGGAGGGTGCAAATGGTGAATAATGAGTAGAGGCTGAAGATGCTGCTAGACATCCTACAACAGATAGGACAGGTACCCTTGCCCTACTCTCTATTCCCCAACAAATAATTATCCAGCTCAATATGTCAGTAGTGCCATGGTTGAGAAGCCCTAATTTACAGAGGCAGTTTCTTTCTTCCAGGAAATGTTACACTAGATCATGGGGGTGGGGGCTGCCACTGAAGTCTGTGATCTTGTTGCTTCAATCTGATTTTTTGAAGTTGAGCTTTGGAAAGATGGCTTTTGTGGAGCTGGAGGAATGCAAGACTGAGCTAACGCTATGGCTGTATTCTTGCTGCAAGGAGAGAGCTGGCCACTGGTCTATGAGAAAGGAAGATGAGACAGAGGGCTCTGAGCAAGTCATCACAATTCCCTTCACAACTTTTCTTTATTTCTGTTGTTGTTGGTTTTTAAAAATTCCTGTGAATTTAATGTGGGAATGCCCTATCGGTGCCAGTGGTGGTGGCTTCTTCACTGGAGAGGTTGGTAGTGTGATTTGGGCATTGTCCAGCCTACACGGCCACCAAGCCAGATTTTCTGATCCTTTCAGAAATTGTATGAGCTACGTATAGTCCTTTAATAATTTTTGCTGAAATAGTTAGGATGGGTTCTGCTGTTTATAGCTAAGGATCTTGTTAGGCACACTTTATATCTAAGCTAGCTTGATTTGAAAGAACACTTGTGGCTAAGAGGGTCCTGGCTTAAACAGGTTTGCTAATTTGGGCTGAAAGGAAGAAGCTCCTGGAGGGAAAAGTTTTAAATACATGTGAGATCAAGATCATAATCCTGGGCCGAGCATGGTGGCTCATACCTGCAATCCGAGCACTTTGGGAGGCCAAACTGGGCGGATTGCTTGAGTTCAGAAGTTCGAGACCAGCCTGGGCAATGTGGCAAAACTCTGTTTCTACAAAAAAATAAAAAAATATCAGCCAGGTGTGGTGATACATGGTAGTCCCAGCTGCTTGGGAGGCTGAGAAGGAAGGCCCACTTGAACCTAGGAGGCTATGGTTGCAGTGAGCCGAAATGGCACCACTGCACTCCAGTCACTGCACTTCAGCCTGTCTTAAAATAAATACATAAATAAATAAACAAATCATAATCCTGGAGGATAAACCTTAAACCTTAGGCAGGAAGAGGGGCCTCTCACCCTTTGAGCAAGAAAGAAGGAGGTAAGAATGAATGTGGACAAAGATGAATTTGTAGGTGTAAGATGAAAAATAAGGGCAAGTATGCTTAAGTCAGAGTTAAGACCACCTGCTGGGAGAAAGGTGAGGGCTGAGATTTGAGGGAGAACAGTGAAGGGTTAAAACATATTGAATAAAGAGGGACATATTGAATGAAGAGTGGATAAGAAATGCTGATGACTGACAAAGATTCTTTGCTTGGCCAAAATTTAGTTAGGCTTCTGAACGTTCTCCTAGGCCCACTTGTAAAATCCAGTTTCAGCAAGTAACACTGCCAAGGCAGTTTAGTAAGAATCCCCCATCCTCAGTATCCGCTCATCCTTGATATATAATCAAAACTCTTCCCTCACCATTCTTGTTCTCTGATCACCTTGGCCTGCCTTCAGCAGGAATCCTCTTAGATTGGTTCAGCCAGAATTGCCCTAGCCTTAATGTCTCCTCATAGCAATTTTCTATCCACCAATGACCTGCTCCTTGACTGTATACATCCCCATTTATCCCTGGTGCATTCAGAATGGAGCTCAGTTCTACACTGAGGTCCCGCTTTCCCTATTGCAACAGTCCTGAATAAAATTTGTTTTCATCACTTTAACTTCTGCCTGGCTCTGATTTTCTTGATCATGACCTCAAATCTGTCATACGGCCAATCTGTGGTATGATGTGGTTGTGTCCAGTGGCACTCAGTAGCTGGCACTTATGGGCAGGCGATGGAGAGGTATGAGGCAGTTGGGTGTGAAGAGAGCTGACTGGAGTGGGGAGGGTGAAGACAGTGACAAGATGGTACAGTGTTGAGGCCATAGGTTGGATAGAGAAGAAACTGAAAGCAAGAGAAAGTGTGGTAGGCTGGGTGGAAAAAGAGGGGCTGGTGGCTTGGTTGAAGTCAAGGAATAATTACTGCCGATGTGGTTGGATAGTGAGAAAACATGAAGGACAGGAGGAATCGAAATGGGAACGGCAGTGTCCAGGGCGCGAGAGAGTGACTATTACCAATTCCCTTCACCATCCTTTAGAAGGGGAGTCTTCATCTCCTTTCTCAGACAACATGCCTCCTCTCTGTTTTCCTATTCCCTGAGCCCTCGTTTCACCTCACTCAAATAATAAGTTTGCATAAAGGGGAAAAATTAGCAGTGTGGTTAATGCACAGAAAATACGTGTGAATGGTGATGCTAGGCTATCCTAGAATCTCTGACACTTTAGAGTTGAAAAAATCTTGGGGTCATAGTTGAACCTCTTCAGTTATGAATAAACAGGTCAGGAGAGGTTGGAGTGTTGTATCCAAGCTGACCATGCAAATTCTTGGCCGTTCCAAGACTAGAATGCAGACTTCTTGACTCTCAAGGCTAAGTTCTTTCCATCACATGCACTGATGCCTGTTAGGCCGACTTCTAGGATGGACAGTCACACACCCCACAGATATGTACCCATCTGTGCAGGCCTGTCTTGTATACTTGTGTTTGTGGCTTCTGACATCTACATCAGCATGTCTGTGATATTGTGATAGAACAAGAAATGTATATTTGGTTTTTATTCCTGGTTCCTGGCATAGGCCTCCTAAAACCTTTGGGATTTTCTGGGTGGTAGGTAGGGGTGAGAGGAGCATCTTTTGTTATTAGTAAGCCCCTTCCAACCATACCTGAGTTTATGCCAAAGAGGTAGCTCTAAGAGGTAGCCATAGGAACCAACCATGTGATTAAAGGGTTGGAACTTTGGGCCCCACACCCCTCCTACCGAGGAAAGAAGGGCTAGAGATAGAGCTCAATCACCAATTGCCAATGATTCAATCAATCATGCCTACATAAGCCTCCATAACAATCATAAACAACAGGCTGTGAAGAGCTCCTGGGTTGCTGAACAAATGATGTTGCTGGAAGGGTGCCACGCCTGGAGAGGGCCTGGAAGCCCTGTGCTTCACCCCCATGCCTTGCCCTATGTACATTTTCAACTGACTGTTCATCTGCATCCTTGACAACATCCTTTATAATAAACTGTAAAAGTAAGTAAATGCTTTCCAAAGTCTTGTGAGCCATTATAGCGAATTATCAAACCTGAAGAGTAGCTTGTGGGAAGTCCCAGTTTATGCTACAGGTGACAACTTGGTACTTGTGACAGGCATCTGAAGGTGGGGCAGCAGTCTTGTGGGGTATGCATTAGCTCCAGGTAGTTAGTGTCATAGTTGAACTGTAGGACATGCAGTTTGTGTCTGGAGAGTTGGAGAATTGCTAAATGTGAGGATAAACTTCACACATTTGGTGTCAGAAGTGTTGCATGAGTAGAAAAAAGTTTTTTTCTTTCTTTGGAATGCTAAGGTTGGGGTTCTCCAGAATAACAGAAGCAATAGGATATGGAGATATATACGTAATGAGATATATTGTAAGGAATTGCTCTCATGATTATAGAGGCTAAGAATTCTCATATCTACCATCTGTGAGCTGGAGACCCAGGGAGCTGATGGTAAAGTTCTGAGGCCTGAGTCTGAGAGCCTGAGAGCCCAAGAGCTGTTGATGTGTGGATTCCAGTTTAAGCCTGAAAGCCTGAGAAACAGGAGTGCTGAGGGTAGGAGAAGACTGATGTCCCAGCTCACTAATCAGGCAGAGATCAAATTCAACCTTTCTCTGCCTTTTTTGTTCTATTCAGGCCCTCAACCGAGTGGATGATGCCCACTCATTTTGGAGAGGGCTATCTGATTTACTTAGTTTGCCAATTCAAAATTCAAATGCTATTCTCTTCCAGAAACACCCTCACAGGTATGCCTGGAAATAACTTTTAGCCAGATATCTGGGCATGGGGGTGGGGGTGCAGGGAGCCAGTGAAGTAGACACACAGAATTAACCATCACAATCAGGAACCTCCTGAGATTCACTTCTTATTCTCTTTCTTCTGTTGCCTAAAAGAAAAAACATCAAGCTTTTGAAGAATTAAAGTTAGTTTTATTCAGAAGTGGCTCTGGAGAGAGAGACTGAGGCCTACAGCTGGAGATCAGTTCTGTCAGGCTGCTCCCGCACCATATTTCAGCCCACTGCTTATATACAGGTGGTGGGGGTTCAGCACCTGCAAAGTCAGGCCAAACATTCTCATAAGTTACGTTAAAGCAGAACCACATCAAGGTTTGGGTGTAAAAGTGCACCACGTTATAGATTACAGAAGCATCATCCCTAACCCCATCAGATGTTATCTTCCCCATCAGATGTTATCTTATGTATAGGAAAAGGCAAGGACTGAGGTCGTTTATCTTTTAAGGAATACAGTGACTCAGGCAAGAGATGTGGGGGCCATATGCTCCATCCTGTTTTGTCTTCAAAGCACCTTCTGGAGAGCTGTGCATGGTCACAGAGTCAGGGGCTTTGTCAAATTATGCTGGCAAGCAGAAATGAGCTAACATGGCTTCTTACACCTGCTGCTTTGTCTCATACTTCTTATGTTAACAGAATTCTGCTGTGTCTCTCCCTTAACTTGTTAGACTGAGTGTTCTAATTGGATAGGTTCTGTATATATACATATAAATACATACATACCTGTATATATTTATATATATAGATATATAGATATATATGTTTATATATATAGATATATATTTATATATATAGACATATATATCTATATATATAGATATATTATATATATTTATATATATATTCTGAGTATATATATATATATATTTGAATCACTGTATTCTCAGTGTCAATGACAGGACTTGATGCACAATAAATTTGTTAAATGAATGAATAAAAATCCCACATAAAGATACCAGTGTTGAGAGGACCATCAAACTGGCCCTAGGAGTTGCAGTGAGCTGGGGGTATGTGTGGGTGCTGAGAAATTGGCTGGTGATAGGTAGGGCCTACAATAATATAGCAGTTGATTTAAAGGGACTTAATTTTTTTTTCTTTCTTTTCTTTTTTTTTTGAGATGGAGTCTCTGTCGCCCAGGCTGGAGTGCAGTAGCGTGATCTTGGCTCACTGCAACCTGCACCTCCTGGGTTCAAGCGATTCTTCTGCCTCAGCCTCCCGAGGCTCTGGGATTACAGGCACAAACTACCACACCCGGCTAATTTTTGTATTTTTAGTAGAGAGGGGGTTTCACCATATTGGCCAGGCTAGTCTTGAACTCCTGACCTCATGATCCACCCACGTTGGTCTCCCAGAGGAGTGCAAGTGCTGGGATTATAGGCATGAGCCACCTCGCCTAGCCTTCTTTTTTTTTTTTTTTTGAGAGGGAGTCTAGCTCTGTCACCCAGGCTGGAGTGCAGTGGCTTGACCTCGGCTCACTGCAAACTCTACCTCCCACAAATCCCAAGTATCTGGGATTACAGGTGTGTGACACCATGCCCAGCTAATTTTTGTATTTTTTAGTGGAGATGAGGTTTCTCCATGTTGGCCAGGCTGGTCTTGAACTTCTGGCTTTAAGTGATCCACCCTCCTTGGCCACCCAAAGTGCTGGGATTATAGGCGTCAGCCACTTCGCCTTGCCTATAATTTTTTTTTTTAAATGAGGTCTTGTTCTATCACCTAGGCTGAAGTGCAGTGGCAATCATAGCTCACTGCAGCCTTGAAATCCTGGGCTCAGGCAATCCTCCTGTCTCAGCCTCCCAGGTAGCTAGGGCTGTAGGCACCCACCCACCACCATGCCTGCCTGATTTTTAAACTTTTTATTTTTTATGAACAAGGACTCACTATGTTCTGCAGGCTAGCCTCAACCTCTTGGGCTCAAGTGACCCTCCTTGCCTCAGCCTCCTGAGTTTCTAGGATTACAGGCACATGCCACTGATCCTGACTAATTTTAGATTTTGAGTGGGATGGGTGGGGACTGAATCATCAGCATGGAAAATGAAGGTGGGATTCAGTGGTGAGAGATTTTGGAAGAAGAAAGAGGGGTGAGAAATTTAAACTCATCTTCTTGTTATTTTTAGGCATTAACCAAGTCAGCACATTTAATCTTAACCACCATACCAAATAAGGAAAAATCAAATCATTGTCCAAGGTCATACACTACTAAGATCATAAAATGAAACTTTACCTAACCAGGAATGAGTTCTTTTTGGAATTCAGAATGCCCTCTGAGAATACATTTATTCCCCTGGCAAAGTTCTCTCTTACAAAATTTCCTTTTAACTCTTTTTCATATCTCCTTTCATATCCTTCTTAATATAAGTAGTTTGTAGTTAATAGCAAGCTTCATTTAAAAAAACCTAATAACCCTATACTATAATGCCTTCATACATACATTCACTCATCCATTCAAAACATTTTTTGAGCAGTTACTTAGTGCTCATGAGGGTTTTTAGTTTTTTTTTGAGACAGAGTCTCACTCTTATACCTTAGGCTGGAGTGTAGTGGCATGATCTCAGCTCACTACAATCTCTGCCTCCTGGGTTCAAGTGATTCTCCTGCCTCAGCCCCCCAAGTACCTGGGATTACAGGCATGTACCACCACATCTGGCTAATTTTTATATTTTTAGTAGAGACAGGGTTTTATCATGTTGGCCAGGCTGGTTTCGAACTCCTGACCTCAGGTGATTCGCCCACCTCAACCTCCCAAACTGCTGGGATTACAGATGTGAGCCGCCATGCCTGGCCTAGTGCTCATAAACTGTTTTGAATGGATGAGTTAATGTATTACTATGTGCACTGTGCTAGGTGTTGGGGATTCAGCAATAAGCAAGAGACACAGGATACTTGCCCTTGTACAAGCATGATTAGTATTTTTATTGCTTCTTCTTCTCTCTCTCTCTCTCTTTTTTTTTTTTTTTTGAGACAGGGTCTCACTCTGTCTCTTATGCTTGAATGCAGTGGCATGATCTCAGCTCACTGGAGCCCTGATCTCCTGGGCTCAAGTGATCCTCCTACCTCTGCCTCCCAAGTAGGTAGCTGGAACTACAGGCATGTGCCACCACACCCCCTAATTTTTGCATTTTTTGTAGAGGTGGGGTTTTGCCATGTTGCCCAGGCTGGTCTCTAATTACTGAGCTCAAGTGACCCACCCACCCAGCCTCCCAAAGTGCTGGGGTTACAGATGTGAGCCACCGTGCCCAGCCTTTACTGCTTCTTTTATTAATAGTGCTGAGAATCTCAATCACACCTAAAAATTCTGCATGAAAGAGTCCTATAAGATATTCTGATTATTTACCCAAGACTTACATTCCAGTGTCCTGCTAGGAAAGTTGATTTACATGTTACTGTAAATACGAATGTTTTGAATAAAAACAATGGAAGCACATCTAAAACTGAAAATCTCTTGAGGAGTGTCTGCTTTTAATTTCTTGGTGAGCACATGGACCTCAATAAGGTGACAGTTAGTGCCGTTAGCTCGGGATGCGTTTCTGAACATATACCTGGACGTGTTGCTATGGTCTGAGTGTGTCCCTCTCAAATTCATGTGTTGAAATCCTAACCTCTAAGGTGATAGCATTAGGGATGGGGCCTTTGGGAGATGATTAGGTCATGGGAACTCCACTTCGTGATTAAGATTAGTTCCTGCTATGGTTTGAATCTGCCCTCCAAAGTCCATGTGTTAGAAACTTAATCCTCAATGCAACAGTGTTGAGAGGTGAGGCCTTTAAGAGGTGACTAGGTCATGAGGGTTCTGCCCTCATGAATGGGAGTGGGTTAGTTATCTCGGGAGTGGGTTTCTGATAAAAAGGATGAATTTGGCCCCCTTTCTCTTGGTCTCAAGTGCTTGCCCTTCCACTTTCCGCCTTCCTCCACAGGATGATATCGAATGAAGGCCCTCACCGAATGCTGGTGCCATACTCTTAGACTTCCCAATCTCCAGAACTGTGAGCCAAATAAACTCCTGTTCTTTACAAATTACCCAGTCTGTGGTATTCTGTTATTGCAGTGAAAATAGACTAAGAGTGCCATTTAAAAAAAGACCCCAGAGACCTGGCTAGTCTCTTCTGCCATGTGGAACTATAGTAAAGATGACTGTCTATGAGAAAGCAAGCCCCTCACCTGACCCCAAATCTGTAGAACTTAGATCTTGGACTCTCCAGCCTTCAGAGTATAATAAATACATTTCTGTTGTTTATAAGCTACTCACTTCATACAATTTTGTTGTGGCAGCCTGGACAGACTAAGAGACCTATTTTCTCCAGGGACACTACAACCACTTTAAATCTAAAGGGCAAGAATGAGGAGCCACTGGAATAAAGCTACATTCCAGGGTCACTGCAGGGATGTAGAGGTGATGGTGGAAAAAGGCTTGGCAGAGCACACCAATGAAGGCAGCCCCATGTCTGTTCTCACCCTGGGACTTTAAGACATGAATGAGTTGAGGCCAGATAGGTGGCTTGAATTAAACTCCAGGTGATGTTTTTACAGTTCTTGGCACCAGCAAATGGGTATCAGAGGGCCTGCATGTGGAGAGAAGAGTAGAGGGTGGGGGTCTAGGCTACCTGCATGTTGCTGTATGTTGATAGAAGCCATTGATGGCAGACTCTGGATGAGGAAGCCTAGGCAGGCAGAAAGGAATGGCACCAAGAAACATCAGGTTGGCCTCTAACAGTTGGGCCTGCCATCTCTGAGAGACTGGCTGGCAATAGGATAGGTCCTGCTGCAGTGGAGCAGTGGGTCCAGAGGAGGTTATTTTTGCTTTTAATATGAAGTTAGGTCCTTAATCATCAGAACAGGAGCTGAGAATGATGATGAGGGATTCTGAAAGAAGAGCCATGGGGGAATGGAACCAACCCTTTTCCACAATTTGTTTGGCAGTTTCACAAATTAGCTTCTTTGAAACTAACTTCCACTCTAGATAAAGAAGCCAAGGATCAGAGAAATCACATAGCTTGTCCAAGTCATATCCCTGGTATGCAGGCAGAGTAGGGATTTGAACTCAACTGTCTTCAGAGGGTGTGGTCTTTCCAGATCTTGTCTGGAAGACATGATGTTCCTCCTTTCCCTTTGTATCTAGCCCTTACCTTCCTCCTCAGCCACTTTCTTGTTTCTTCTGCTTCACGCAATTCATTCTCCTGCCATCGTTTCTTCTTAACTTGCCATAATTTGCAACATTTGTATTTATTAAACAAAAACAATTTTTAAAGTAGACTAGTTGAAAATTTTATAATTTTCTAAAAAACAGGATTCCAACTCTTCTAAAATTAAATTAAAGTTATTTTGTACTTATTTATAAAAAGCCTGTAACTCATTTTCTCCTTTTTATGTGTCAGTATAATCAAGGGAAACAGTAGGGCCATGAATATATGATTAAAATATTAGAGTTGAGAGATACAGAAACTAAGACACAAAGAAGCTCAGTGACTTATTTAGAATAAATTATCTAGTTCCTGAATGATCCAAGTAATTGAGAGAAATAGGGAAAATCCTGATTGAACAAATAAATTGAGTTTCAAAAGCGTGTTTGTAAATTAGTACTCTGCATTTGGTATATGTCTCTAATAAGAAAACCAATGTGACCTGAGTGTCCCATAGAAAACAGCTGAAACTCATTATTTACATCCAAGAATGGTATAACAAACTAGCCAAAATTATTATGTAGTACTTATAATGAACACAACACAAAGACAATACACTGAGAAAGAACTTTAATTTTAAATGTATAGGAAGAGAAAGTTTAATTAGGAAGATGAGAGTCAACTGGAGAATCTCGCAGCTATTCTAAAGATGACATCTGGACACTGATAAAGAACATTGGGGGACAAACGACAGACACTTGATTTCAAGAGCGTAAAAGCTGTCAGTATCAAAATGAAGTCACTTGTGTTAAAACACAAGACAAATTCCTGACAAACAGCTGAGGAAGGCCATGAAGGGAGAGTTCTAATACACAGATGCCTGATAACAAGAACTATTGAAAAATACTGAAAAACCACAACTTTGGACAAAGGCCAATGCAACCACACACACACACACACACACACACACACACAGAAACTCTGCGGAGACATCTGCCCAGCAACTGCCTGTACAACGTTGGACTGGTACCACTCTTGTTATTGATTACTGTAGCCAAAGACAATTATCTCAGAACAATGATGTAATCCTCCTCCTTCTTCCTTGAAAAATCTTTGTCTCCCTTTACCTCCCTGAATATGCAAAATAATTTAATATGGCATGCATATTCCCACTGCAATGCCCATTCCCAGATAAATATCATTTTCTTTTAGAAAGTCTCCCTCTCTGTTACTAGGCTGACAAGAGGTAGTGAAAGAGATTTCCTGAGTGCCTATCATTTATAACACTCAGCAGTTAGGAACATCAGTTGTTCCAGATCCTACAGTTAGATACATGATTCAAAGCAGAATCTTTATGTGGCAGCCCCTCTTTATGTTCCTTCCACTCCAGCTATTTTAGACAGTTCAAATCACACAGACACAAAGAGATCCTTTCCTTCTTTTGGTTTTGCCATTCACTTAACCAGACCACTCTTTCTTTCTTTCATAGTCTGATAAAATATCCTCTCTCAAAAGCCTAATTCAAATGCCATGTTAACCATTTGGCAAAACATTAGCTCTTTCCTCTGAAACTAATCACATTTTGATTGTATTCTACGCATTTCTTTCATGATTTATAGTCTGTCTCTCATTGTAGTGTCTGTACACATGCTTTATCTATACTATTAATGTGCAAACTCTTAGGTATGGCTTTTCCACAGGTGCTTAGTGTATAGCTGTCAAGTACAATTAAATTGTATCAATTTAGGTTAATGTTTAAGGCTTCTCAGAAGTGGCTTCATACCATTTTTGCAAAATAGTATTCTCTTTATTTCCATTCCCTAGCACTTTATTTCTTTATAGCACACATCACACAGGACATATTAGATATTTGTCTATTGTTTGTTTGTTTCCTCCACCAGAATGTATGACCTATGAGGGCAGGGCCTTGGTTTCACTTACTGTGTTATCCCCAGCGCCTAGACCTGTGCCTGGTCCAGAGTAGGAGTTGAATAAACTGATATTACTGGGAGTGAAAGAAATGCTAACTGGGGTACATCAAGACTCTGGGTCCAATAACTCATCGATTCTGTCAGTATTTGGCTGCAGGACACAGAGCGAGTCATTAACCCATGATGAGTCTCACGTCCCTATAAAATCAATGATTGTTACATACAAGATCTCTGAGGTCCTGTTTAATTCCATTAATGTAAGAGTAGACAGTGAGAAAAGCAAACAGAGTTCAAGTGGATGTGGGTGGGAAAGAAGAATGCTCTAGGCAAGATTAAAGGACCTGCTTTTTGGTGCCGGGAAGAGAGAAAGTAGAAAAGCAGGAGCAACAGAGACAGATGCTCAGAAAAGGGCTGCCTTCAGATATATTAATACCTGTAAAGAAAGCCCGGGGGAGGTGCTGACTTGGGGAGAGGCTGAGGCTGAGTAGACAGCTGAGCTGGTGGAGAGGAGGCTCCCAGAGGAAAGGCAACCCGCCAGTGGAGTGGGGGTGATGGGGTTGCCAAGCTCCACATACTTTGCAATTTTGCCTCCTTTTCCAGAGAACAACCACTCTGTTGTGGCTTTGTCAGGGCTGGAATAAGCATGTGGTTCACACGTGAAAGCAAATGAGAACTTCTATACAAAGAACCACATTCGCTGTCCATTTAATTCTTCCCTATTCTCAAAGAAGACTAGCTCCTTCTCTCTCACCCTTAACCTCCATGTTGAGAAGCACTCTGCACTTCTCATTCTAGCGTATGTCTAGAACACTGCATCTAGTGTCACAAACTTGTCCTCTTGCCTCTTCTGCCCTGGCACCTTCCCTCCCCATACTAGTAAGTCAGAGAAGGTCACTGTGTCTTCTACTTCTTCTTTTTCAGCATGTAGAGACAAAAGTGATTATATCCTGGATGTGAATCTGCTATGTCGACCTTTGATGAACCTCAGTTTCATGAATACCTCCAGATTCCTAGGATTTTTTTTTTAACTGTCCTTAGCATAAGAACATGTCAACCTTGATGCTATTTTATACACATTATAGGCTGTGATATATACAGCATTCTCACCTGTCCTGGAGGGCCGCCTTTAATTGTCTTGCGCAGAGCAGTATACTTTTTCGTTACGGCACAAGGCCAGGGCCTGGGGAGTAACATCGGAGAAATCTATTTGCTTGCTGCCGCCCAAGGCCACGCTTCTGTCTACAATATCCTCCAATATCCAGACAGACTGGATTTGTCTGTCTTGTTCTTTGGTGTCTTGGTTCCTTCGCACTTGGGGGCTGCTTTGCATATAAGGCCCTTTCACAGAACACAGCAGCATGCTAGTACAATACGCTGTAGATTCTTCCTTCCTCTCCCCTCTCTCTCATATACTAATATTTTATGTTGAACCAGTATGAGGCATGGCTCAAATTTAAGTCATTAAAGTTCTAGGCTACTTCTGAAAACAGAAACTGATTGGAAGCAGAGGTTTTGAAATATGCTACTAGAAGGCTGTATATTTAAGAGAGGGCCATCTAGGAAGCAATCATTGGCATTAAAAACAACAACAACAACAAAACATAACAGAAACAAAAACAACTTGGGAAACAGCCCTCCCTTCACGTTTTTTTCTATCCCATCGTCAAAGGCGCGCTGTCCTTAGCTGCAATGATTTTGTCTCGCCTCCAAAAAGACGCCCACGCACTGCTATGTGGAGCACCCGAGTGAGGCTATGGTTCCTGCGGTAAGAGGGCAGGGAGGCTCAAACACCCCCAAACCCCGAGTCCTGGACAGCTCCCCACGCCCTTCCCGCGGTGCAAGGACCAGGCGGTCCCCGGGACCCTCAGGGGAGCGGCGCCCCCTCCCGGTTCCAGCAGCGCTGCGGCCGCGCCCCACCCACGGCCGCTGGACCCGCGGGATCCCCGGGACAATCCGCGCCCGGGGAGACCAACTGGGACTAGCCGCGCCCACGCAGGCGCTCTGGGGCCCGGGCAGGGGCGGGCCGGGCTGGCGCAGCCGGCCTGCCGTCTAGGCCCCGGCGGGGGTGGGCCGGGCCAAGCCGGGCAGGGCCGGGGCGGGGCCGCTGGCGTTTCCGTTGCCTGGATCAGTCTGGGTGCAGCTGCCGGATCCTTCAGCGTCCGCATCCACTACCGCCGCCCCGTGCTCCGCCGCTCTCCCGCGGGTTCGGGGCACTTGGGTCCCACGGTCTGGGTGAGTGGCCGCCTGGCCCGGGGAGGGGGCTCCCTCCGGAGAGGGGAGCGGGTCGCCGGGCACTGGGTTCGCGCGGAGTCTCGGCCGAGAGTTGTCCCGGTAGCTGCGAGAGGGCGGGTCGGCCCGTTGGCGGGGCCCTAGGGGCTGTCTGAGCGCTGCGGCGTCCCCGCAGACCTGCGCTTGGGGAGGGCGCGAGTTGCAAGCAGCGCGCTAAGCCCGAGGTTTCTCGTCTCTTGCAGTCCTGCTTCACCTTCCTCTGACCTGACTCATCGCCATGGCACAGGTAAGGCCGTGCGCCCCGCACCGCGCTGGATTTACCCACAGCTTTGTATGCTGCGATGAGGGACTTAGAATTTGTCTGAAAGTCAAAAAGTTTAGGAGGAAACGGAACCTGCTTTGGGGACATCGCTTCCACTTTTCTTGTTCCCCGTTGGCTTCCCCACCCCCTTTCCTGTGTCCAGGTTCTTCCCGTGGAGCACCAGCACCGACGCCACCAAGCTGCCCTCGCGCAGCAGCCGGTGACGTGGCCGGATTTGTGTGCACTCCCTTTTCATGAGTGAATGTGTAAAAGTGGGCCTTCCCCAAAATCCAGAGAGTCACTAAAATTAGAACCAGAATGAGAACAGCTCATTGTGGTCATGTGAGACGAACGCATTTTTCCCCCCTCCTTGACTTCCTTTCTTTTTTATTCTACAAAGTATTTTAATACTGTGATTGAGCATTGGCCTTTTCCAGTTGCTCAGCCCAATTTTACTAAAAGAAACTGTTGGTTGTAGGCTCTGATTATTTTTTTTACGCAAAAGACTAAACACAAGCGCTGTTTTTCTTAAGCAATGAACTCGTGGAACGAGTTCTCAATTGAATTTGCCTTGGGACTGTTTCAGAAATGGATAATCTAATGCAGGCTATGCAGGCTTTCTTTACTGTGTTTTCCCTTGTTTTTTAAAAATATTATTTAATTAATTAATTTATTTATTTTTATGAGAAGGAGTCTCACTTTGTCGCCCAGGCTGGAGTGCAGTGATACGATCTCGGCTCACTACAAACTCTGCCTCCCGGGTTCAAGCAATTCTCGTGACTCAGTCTCGAGTAGCTGGGATTACAGACACGTGCCAGAACGCCCAGCTAATTTTTGCATTTGTAGTAGAGACCGGATTTTACCATGTTGGCCAGGCTGGTCTCAAACTCCTGGCCTCAAGTGATCCTCCCGCCTTGGCCTCTCCAAGTGCTGGTATTTCAGTCTTGTATCACCGTGCCAGGCTTCTTTACTGTTATTAATGTTTTCAAAAATGTAGGAAAGAAAAAATAGTTTAAGGTCTTCAAAAATTGAGGATGTTATACAGTGTTTTGTGAGTAAGATATCAGGGCTTAAAAACTCCAAAATTGATTCCACAGATCTTGTCAATCTAACTGGCTTGTCAGACTCCAGATAGGTTTTTTAAAGAAGTGTTTTAACTGCTAAAACAATGCTGTCTCTTATTTGTAGTTCACTTTTTATCAGATTGACTTATCAAAATTGAATAAGGTTTCTTAGTCCTTTCCAAGTGAAAATGGGAGGATTAAGATGAGTTGGTTACTTCATTAAACTTTTTCAGTGCTCCCATTCTTACTTCCTCTTTTGCACTTAAATGTTACAGTAAACCAATTCTCATACAAGTGGAAAGTTTGGTTTAGGTTCTTCTCCATAGAAAGGATACTTTTATGTGGAATTAACTTTCCTGAGGAATGTTTTTCCTATCTTGATATGCTGGTGTGGTGATTACATGACAATTTAGCAAGCATTGAATAATAATTCCCTCTATCTTTGCTCATTTGACAGTTTCTTGAGTCTCTTTTTAAAGTTCCGCAGTGATGTCTGAGGGTCCATCAATTCCTTTTCATTGTGTAGACTGTTTACCCAGATAGTGTAAGTGAACAAATTTTCCAGTCATGGACATTAACTTAAATAATTTCAAAGAATTATTAGTATCATAAAGGCCATGTGTATACAAAACCTAGGAGAATGGTGGTTTGCATATAAAATTATGTGCCTGAGCCCTATGACAATATAATACCAAACTGTTTTCTATCAAAACTGCAGTTTTTACTCATCATAAAAGTTACAAGTAATGTTTAAAAAAGATACAGAGTGTTACATTTTGCTCGTTTTGTTACTACTCTTGGAAACCATGAAAGTAAAACACTTTGTTAAAATGTTTAGTATTAAAGCTGGGTGGGGCGTCTGAGCGGTAAGAATGTCATGGAGGCAAAACTTGATCACATAATTGTTCATTTGAAATTTCATACAGAATTATCTCCATGACACATGTTTAAGTTACAAGGTTTGATCAGAAATCTTTTGGGTTGGTTTAACATTATTATAGTAATTTTTAAAAAAAGCCCTGTGCCGAGCAAGCAGGATAAATGTAAATAAGTAAATTTGAGATGAAGCTCATTCCAGAGGAGCTGACTGGATATTGATTGTGTCTTTTCATGCCATTCTTTTTTCTTTTTCTTTTTTTTTTTTTTTTTTTTGAGATGGAGTCTTGCTCTGTCACCCAGGCTGGAGTGTAGTGGCACGATCTCAGCTCACTGCAACTGCTGCTTCCCAGTTTCAAGCAATTCTCCTGCCTTAGCCTCCTGAGTAGCTGGGATTATTGGTGTGTGCCACCATACCTGGCTGATTTTTGTATTTTTGGTAGAGACGGGGTTTCACTATATTGGCCAGGAGGGTCTTGAACTCCTGACATCGTGATCCACCCACCTGGGCCTCCCAAAGTGCTGGAATTACAGGCATGAGCCACTGCGCCCAGCCCATGCCACTCATTGTTAAAGTCAAGGCTCTCTGGAGCTAACGTTTGCTTTTAGGATTTTAGGCCATGGTTACCTGTTTACTCATGGCCTGTGCTGCTCCTGGTGGTCTCTCTCAGTTCTTTATCTCTTTGACTCTTATCTTCATTTTGGCTGCCGAGAAATAACTAGATCCAAAACCACTTGGCTGCTTTTTAGGGCACCGAGCAATTCACTGGCGTTCTGCAAACCCTAATTTCTTTATCTAATATTCAGTTCTCTTTGGAGGGCCTACGTAGGTGATCAAGCCAGTTAGAGGTAGGCAGTCAGCTTTCTTCTTTTAATGACTTAGAAGTTCAAAATGATAGAAATATAACAATACTTTTACAGCATAGATTCATTCCTGAAGTACATTTTATTCCTATAACCTTCATACTATTCTAAAATTTCACAAATGTATCTGTTTCTTAAAAATGAGTGTTCCTAAGACCTTTGCTTTAAGTACTTCTTAGACCCAGTCTTTCAGTTTAGTAATTTGCATAATATGTAAACATATCATCAATTGATTAATTGCAAGGAATTATATTCCTGCCGGCTTCATTTCTTTGGAGACATTTTTTTCAACCCCGAGATGGAGTCTTACTCTGTCACCCAGGCTGAAGTGCAATGGCACGATCTCAGCTCATTGCAGCCTCTGCCTCTTGGGTTCAAGCGATTCTCCAGCCTCAGCCTCCTGATTAGCTGGGATTACAGGCATGTGCCCACTACACCTGGCTAATTTTTGTAGTTTTAGTAGAGACAGGGTTTTGCCATGTTAGCCAGGCTGGTCTTGAACTTCTGACCTCAGGTGATCTGCCTGCCTCGGCCTCCCAAAGTGCTGGGATTAGAGGCATGAGCCACCATGCCCAGCTGGACACTAGTTCTTAACTATTCTCTTTTCCATCAGTGCATGCATTCGTGAATGTTTGAGGCTTTTGCACTTTCACGATGTGCCAAGTATTGTTAAACATGAGTGCAATGGGAAATGGATCTAAGAATTATTGACATAATAGAGGCATTGCTAAGTCCTTTGTGTGTGTTATTTAGTCCTCATAACACAGTTTTGGAAATAAGTATTACTATTTTTGTTTCACAGAAGAGGAAATTGAGGTTACCTATCTGGCATCATTTGTATGGAACAAAGGAGGGAAGCCATTATACAGAGAGGCAACAATAGCAAATAAATACTTAGGGATATAAAAGCGTTTGGCATGATGAAGTGAAGCTGCAGTGAGGTAGGGAAATTAAGCCCTGACTTGGAAAGGGATGCCAGATAGGTAGACAGGAGCCAGCACTAAAGATTATATGTACCATTTTGTGGTACATATAATGGAGCACTGTCGAAGAGTTGCAGGTTGAAGTGTGCCATCATCAGATTTATATTTAACAAAGCTCACCCTGGGGACAGTGTGATGGTTGCATTTCTGGAAGATGCAAAGGCAGGGTGGTGGAGTGGGGGTTAAGAGAGGTGAGAGGGAAGCTGAGTACTGGAAAACCACATAGGCTCTGTTGTGGTAATCCCAGTGAGACCTCAGATGGGCTTAAACTAGGCAGTGTCTTAGGTTTTAGATCAGAGAGACCTGTCGAGGAGGGTGGGCAAATTTGGTACTTGAGTGGGGTGGTTGTTCACTGATGGAGGGTCAGGGGAGGGTCAAGAGGACTGGCTTGCTTGACCATGGTTGATTGTGGGTTTTTTTTTTTTTTTTTGGATGAAAAAAATGCAGGTTTGAAGCAGGGAAGAAACAGCGGAGGATTTGTTGAATTTATTTATTTTTTTTATTTTTAAGACGGGGTTTCACCTTGTTGGTCAGGCTGGTCTTGAACTCCCGACCTCAGGTGATCCACCTGCCTTGGCCTCCAAAGTGCTTGGATTACAGGTGTGAGCCACCGCGCCCGGCCGGATTTGTTGAATTTGAGTTTCTTATAAAACACTTAGGTGGCATTATCTGGTAAATAGTAAGGTATCTATGATCTCTAAGTCCTCTAAATCCTCTTTTATTTCTATAGGTTTTGTTTGTTTTTTGTTTTGTTATGTTTTGAGACAGAGTCTCACCCTGTCACCCAGGCTGGAGTGCAGTGGCACTGTCTGGATTCACTGCAACCTCTGCCTCTGGGGCTCAAGTGATCCTCCCACCTCATCTTTCTGAGCAGCTGAGACTATAGTGGGGTGTGATGGTGCCTGGCTAATTTTTGTAGTTTTTTGTAGAGACGAGGTTTCACTAAGTTGCCCAGGCTGGTCTTAAGCTCCGGACCTCTGGTGCCCCGATCTCCCAGAGTTCTTGGATTATAGGCATGAGCCACCTAGCCTGGCCAGATCCATTTGCTTATACATTATTTATCATTTCCTACCACTAAAAAAGATTTAAAGCTAACTTATTTCCTACCTTTGTCTAGGATCAGCCATGTTCATTAGATTTGTGCCCCTTGTTTAGATACAAAAGGAAATAAAATTGTGAATCTGTGTACATTCTTATCTAATATGAGAAATCCATACCCCTGATTGTCTTTGCAGTGTTGGTGTGAATGAATTGGTTATTGATAGAGCTTTTCAAGTGTTATTTACAAAATGCCTAGTGGAACAATTTGGTAAAATAGAATACTCTCCTCTGACCTCTAATGTGAACTCATGGGAGGTCAATGCCACCTGCTCACTTTAACTCACTCAAGACATCACCGGAGTTATTCTTGAGCGACTTGTAGGAACACACAACTTACCTTTCCACTGTATTGATGTTTGCCAAGGGAAGTCATTCTTATACTGGCAGAGACACAACCTTAAACACAGAGCATTAAAGAAATACACAACAAAATTTTAAATTATTTTACAAATCTTTACTTTTTAATAGAAACTTTTTTTTCTATCACGATGCAAACAACTTAATCTGTTCTCCAGTGATACTTTTTCTCCCTTGCATTTCGTTTTAAGAAACAGGTCAAAGGTAGTAGGATGGATAGACAAATGGAAAGAAGCAAAAACAAGTAAGAAAGAGCATGTAAAGGAAAGGAAGTTACACAGAAGCAACAGGCCAGTTCGAGTTTAACGCTTTGAAGTATAACATTCACTTTTTCTAAGGTGGGGTTAGAGCAAGGGTTAGGATTGGGGATTGAGAGCATGTCTCTGACCTCTGATGTGTTTGTATTCCTCGTCCTCTTGGAGGTCCTGTTTTTTCCCCTATATTTATTTTACTTTGCAGCTCAAAGCATAATCAGGTCACACTAACATTCCCTCTTTTCATGCTCTTCTTAATTTCTTTCTTAGTACAGTGATAATTTTTTTTCTCATAAGTGGGAACCATTATTGCAGGAAATATTAATGGGCCTCTAGTACGTACATCAGGGAGGGCCCTGGTGTACCTACATGGAGTGGGGAGGCAATTGTCTTCCCAGCTTACTGTTTTTTGGAGTGGCTTCAGGGTCTTTGGAAACCTGAGCCTCAGAAGAACCACCCCTAAAAATCACTGCACAGCAGCTTAGCAGTTGCTATTTAGTGGTTTTCTTCATGATTTCCAGCTCCTAGTTAGTATTAGGTGGAATGCTGGGGTGCGGGGGGAGAGGTATTTGAGTAAATATTGATTATGTGGAACAGGAGGACAAAGAGGGTTTAGTCCTCTTCTGTGTCTTCAGGAAAGCTTTATTTAAAGTGTTCCAGACAGGCGAATACTTTCTCATCTTTAAACTTGAAATTGTTATTTATATCAAAGTTCTGTGTCTGGAAAAGCAGCCCTTCCCTTGCTGTTTGGTTGGTTTTATTCATTTTATTTTGGCATACCTAGTCTTTGAGGGTAAAGAACTTTTTCATTTAGAGAAAAAAAAGCCAACAAAATTATAGACCTAAAGCTTGGATATTTTTGAAGGTGAGAATTAAAAGAGTGAATTGTATATTTTGGCCAAGTATTCTCTAAGAATATATTATAATTCTCTTCATAAGGCATTGGTGGTAACAGATAAAGGGAATTGAGGATGAACTGAGTATGGATGAGGGAATAGTACCTACTTAAGGGTTGGTGTTAATCTGGATAAAGTATGGTGACTCCAGGAAACAGGGGAAGCCCTCTTAAATGAGTCATTTAAAGTCACATTTGCAGTCAGTTTTGTGTGGGCAGTGATGGGGTTAGGGCAGGATGTCCAAACAAGGGTTCTGCCCTTATGACTCATTTCTCTAATTCACATCTGGTCTCTTAATACTGCTACGTGGCTTTTCTACCCTTGATGGGTGACTCTGATTGTATGGAATGTAGCAAAAGTGTTTCACAATTTCTAGAAAGCTCTCAAAAAGAGGACCAGCAGCTGTTCCTTCATACAACTGAAGATTTTTAAGATGCTTTTCTTCCATTCATCTTTCACCTAATTTCCTTCAGTGTCTGGTGTCAGATATTCAGATATCCTTTTTCTTCAGGCAACTCCCTCATGTCTCTTCTATTTTTAACCTCTCCCTGTTTTTAACCTCTCTGTCCAGAAGTTTCTTCATAGCCTACAAACTGGATCAAGCCCCTCCTTTTTTTAAAACTGTGTTTTTAAAAGCCTGGTTTATAAACTTGTTTCATTGAGACAGTCTTTCCCTCAATTCATTCCTGAGAGTCCTATAGCCAGGCTGATAAACGCCATCAAAGACCTCCTAGTTACCAAATCCAGGGGACCCTTTGAGTCTTAGCTCTTCCTTGACTTCCTGTGGTATTGGACGCTGCCTGCTCTTCCTTTCCTCTTGAAATATTTGTCTTCAGCTTCCATACCATGAGCCTCCTTGGATTTTATTCTTGCCTTTGGGAGGGCAGTGTAGCCAAGGTCCTGTGGCTTCAAGTCCTATCTCTGTTTTTTGCTTGTTTGCTGGTCACTTGGATAATTCACTTGCTAAAACCTTTCTGAGCCAGTATGTTTCTTTGTCTGTAAGATGGGATTTCACTGAGATGATCTATGTGAAGCTCTGTGCACGGTGCCTGGTGCATTGCTGCACTCTGCGGATACCAGCTGCCACTCTGATTGTAGGTCGCCTTCCCTTTCCTTCTTCTCTGGTCTTTCCACCCCATTAATATTGTCTTGCATGGTGGCCTCCAGCTACTACCGAAGTATGCTGACAACTCACAAGCCTATTATGGAGAAATGCAAAGCCAGCCATCCTCTTCCCCATCCAAAAAACAGAATCGTCCTAAATAGTTCCTGTCTACCTGGGGCCTGTTTTTGTCCCTTTGTTTATGTCTTCCTTTCCTTCTTTGTGTTGTTAGTTTCTAAGTGGTCTTCTTATCACTCTTGGACAGTCTGTTCCATTGTGTCCAGTGCTGCCAGAGGCATATTGCTGTGCAAAGTTGACATTGTTCTTTTCTGCTTGAGTGTCTTCCCATGGCTTCCTGTTGCCTACAGGATGAGGTCTGCACAGTTTAGCGTGGCTTTTATGCCCTTCCCCTCCCCTCACTGTGACCTTTCCCCTTGTTTTTATTTCAGCCTTACTGCTTATTCCAGTCTGTTGAAATACTTAACTCTTTATCAAAAGTACCAGATTGGCCTGGCAAATTCACAGGCAACTTTCAAGACTCTTTTTGGAATTTTTTTCCTGAATTTTTTCTCTTTTCACACTTCCCACTATAGTCCTCTCAAATGTGCTCACCTTACCTGAATCCAGCCTCTGTGTATACATATTCTACTGCACTTGATTAGTTATATGCCTGCCATTTCATACTTGAGGGATCCTGACTTTCAACTAGTGGTTAGTATAATACTTTGCATGTGGGAAGCATTCAAAAGATGGTTGAGTCAATGAGTGAAAAAACAGGTGAACTGCAAAGACATTCAGTCCTAAATCCTCACATTAAGAACACTGGTGGAGTGCATTCATTTTGACACTGATATTGATCAATTTGAAGTGGGCTTATTAAAGAGAAGCTGCCTAAGTCACGCTAATGTTGAAGCATCATCTTCTCAAATCTTACTGATTTCTCCTTTTAACTATGTTGAACCATATGAAGTTGTCAGTATTCAACCATTCAGTTGCATATGGATTAAGCTATAGAATGAATGGCAGGGAATCTGTTGGTCTTTATGTATCTGCACCCCTTAGATGGGGTGGAGATGGAGACTAGCCTGGCTGAGGGTGGATTTCCCTCTTGGTGGAATGAACAGCTCTGGCCTAGTTTCATAACCTCTCACGAGACAAGTGGGAGAGAGGCTCCCATTTCCCCTTTTCCTAGTTGGCCACAGTCCCTTGTTTAGCTGACGGTCAGAGGGAGTGAAAGCTGCTACCAGTGGTGCTTTCAACAGCCTGGGGCCAGGACATCAACCTGCAAACACCTCTTTTTTCTGTTGAATTGTATTCTTTTGGTCTCACGATTGTACCACTTGACTTAGGAGTTAAGGTCACGTGGGGCTTCATGAGGTCAGGTTTTCTGATAAGTTCTGTCATAGCTGACCCTGTTCAGAGGAAAGAACAGTGTGTCTTCTCTTCTTGAACAAGGGTAAGGACAACAATTGAAGAAAAAGTTATTCTGACAGTAAGGAAGACCTCAGTCAAGAATATTACAATATAAGTCATGACTGTTACCACAGGGGAAAGAGATAAGGTTCAACTCCAAATACAGTGAGGACAATTGGGGATTTATAGCCAACAAGCAGAGTGAGGTCAGTGGATGGAAAGTCACTAAGAGGAAACATCAAGTTTGGGGGACTCGTGCTAGACTGACTTAATAGGATTCTTGCTGAAGGCAGGCCAGGATGATCAGATTTGTAGGGTGGGGATGAGGAAATTGATCAGATATAGAGGGTGCCTTAGTTCATTGGGCTACTGTAACAGAATACTACAGACTGGGTGGCTTATGAACAGCAGAAATTCATTTCTCACAGTTTTGGTGACTGGAAGTCTCAGGGTACCAGCATGGTTGGGTGTGGTGAGGGCTCTCTTCTAGACGTGGTTGTAGCCTCACATGACAGAGCAGAGAGAAGTAAGCTGTCTCCGAATTCTTACAAGGGTGCTAATCTCATTTTGGTGGCCCTGCTTTCATGACTTCATCTAATTCTAATTATCTCCCAAAGGCTCTACCTCTGATTTACCATCATGTTGTGCGGTGGGGTTTCAACATATGAATTTTGAGGGGTCACAGATACTCAGTTCATAACAGAGGGCGATCAGCTACCAAGAGTAGGGGTATCCTTCTTAAACTGACTTAGCAAGATTCTTGCTAGGCAGGCAAAGGAGGCCGAGGGGTAAGGACTAGTTGAGAAGAGGGCTCAGGAGAGCCTGTTCAAAGTGTGGCCGAAGAGAATCTTTGTCACCATCTCCTGGATCCATGAGTGTCACTTTTTTGGGATGATTCTAATTTAGTGCCACTAAAGAGAAGGCCACTGAACTGACCTTGACACTGTCCAGGGGAAGTTCTTCACCATGGCTATCTCTCCCTGTTGTCGTCATTTAAAATTTGATTGGTATGTTATTGTTGGCATATGCAACAATTGGAGGCTGAGGTGGAAAAGAAACTTTCCCCCTTTTTGGTGACTGTGCTTTTGTGCATTTATATTTTATTTTATTATTTTATTTTTTTGTGTGCATTTATAGTAAGATGCATATGACTGTAAACTAGGCTAGCTTTACAGTCCTTTTAGCTGTTTGTTTCTCAGTTTAGATGGTACCTTAGCACGAGTTTTGAGGAAATGCAAAAACATTTATCAGTAAAGTAAATGCAGGGAGCCTCCATTTAGCATAAGATAAACGTTTATGGCTCAGTATTAGTAAAGCCTTCTGACTCTAAGGATCTAATTCTATCACTAACTTTTTTTGAAATGCTAAGATATTTTAATTATTAAAAGCAGTGTATGTATATGATAAAGTAATGTGTAACAGGAAGCTTTATGAAGAGTATCTTCCAGTACATCTTTATAAAGTTCTAAATTGAAAGATTTGTATTCCTCTGGCACATGAACTATCAAGTATCGTTTTAGGATTTGCTAGATTATCTTAAAATCTCTATGGAAGTATACGGAAACAGGACTTAGACAAAAAGCCATGTAATAAGAGCATTGCTTAGAATTGAGTACTCAGGATAGGGCATTAAGATTTAATGTGGGTTCTGTATTCTTGTAGATCAAAATGCTGTGAGACTTAATTGAAGGGAGCCTGCAAAGAAGTGCCCTTTGTGAACCAGGAGGTGTTGGTGGGGTTTGGTCACAGCGAAGAGGGAGCCAGCCTTCCAACTGATGGTATCACAGGTGGATCAGGGTAGCTTTTGTGCTGAATCGGTCCTGCCAATCCCCATTGTAAATGGTTCACTTCCCAGTTCAAAAGGGGTCACAAATCTTATCAAATGGTAAATTTATTTAATGACGGAATATGATATATAGCAAGCAGCTTCCTGTTTATGTTATTTGCTTTGTCATATTAGTCACGATTTGAATAATACCACTGTGTTTCCTGAATTAGGTTCTCAAAGGCACTGTGACTGACTTCCCTGGATTTGATGAGCGGGCTGATGCAGAAACTCTTCGGAAGGCCATGAAAGGCCTGGGTAAATTTAGCTTCCTCTTTCTAAAAAAATGTGATATTTGTTTTTCCAAACAAGTCATTAATTACAGTAAGAATAATTTTAGAATATTTGGATCTGAAATCTGTTGGAGAAGAGATATATTAAGATAATAAAATAATACTATAAACCAAGAGTGTCTAATCTTTTGGCTTCCCTGGGTCACATTGGAAGAAGAATTATCTTGGGCCACACATAGTGATAGCTGATTAGCTTAAAAAAAATCGCAGAAAAATCTCATAATACCTTAAGAAAGTTCATGAATTTGTGTTGGGCTGTATTCAGAGCTGTCCTGGGCCATGTGTAGCTTGTGGGCTGTGGGTTGGACAAGCTTGCTATAAACCATCCCTAATATTCAGTCTCTAGAATTCAACAGGCAGTTAAATTCAGCCTCTGTGCTTTTGAGCTTGTCATCTTCACCTGTCTGGTAGAGGCCCGAGTCCATAAGGCAGCCGTCCCTGCGTGTGAGCAGCTGTGCGGGTCTGTTTCCAATCAGATATCCCATTCTTATTCTGCAAGTCTCTTCTCTTTCCCCAGCCTCTTTTCTAGTCATTTGAAAACCTTTCATCTCAAAGATTCCCATGTGTCACTGATCTCCTGTGCTCAGCCTTCTTTGTACTCCTGTTCATGTGCTTCCTGGCCCTCAAGTCCTTCCATTGTATCCAGCCCACCTTTTCAGACTCATCTCCCATTACTACTTAATGTGTTCTCAGACCCAACCATGCTGGCTTATCTGCTGTTTATGAAAGCCCTGTATTTCCCCACTGCTGAGCTTTTCTCTCATTCTAAAAGCTGTCCTTCCTTTCGTCACTGCCTTTGACAATCCTTCAATCCTTGGAGACTGTTTTGGGTGTCACGTTCTCCATGAGGCGTTCTCCAAGACTCCCTTCCACCTCCTATCGGCTAGGAGACCCTTCTTTGAATCTCATTTAACACCTAGACCTTTCCTGAGGCACTTATCACATTTTGCCTTAGCTCATAATTATTTGTGTGTTTTTATATTTCTATTTTAAATTGTAATTTAACGCCAGAGTCTCTATCTTTCTCTTCTCTCAATCCCCTGTAACACCTAGCACATTGTGCCTTATGAATAACTGTTATTTAAGTATCTGTTGCACGAAAAACTAGGTGCACTAAGTTTTTTAAAAGGCAGAAGTATTTTTCCATCTACTTCCCAATACATTGGGAATAGGGGGATAGAATATATTGGAAACATAACATTTTATATATTGTAAATTTTTAATAAACTGTTTAGTAAAACATTTATATGTGTGTGTATATACATATATGTGTTTGTGTGTGTGTGTGTGTGTGTGTATGTATGTGTGTATGTATATATATTTTTAAGAGATGGGGATCTCACTATGTTGACCAGGCAGGTCTCGAACTCCTGGCCTCAAGCAATCCTCCTATCTTGGCCTCTCAAAGAGCTGGGATTACAGACGTGAGCCACCATGCCCGCCATAAAATATATTATATAGTCACATAGGGAGAGGCAAGGAAATAAGATGACTGGAAAGTGGGTTGCAAAGATCATTGGGAGAGTATGCATGTAGGAGCCAAAATGTGATTATTAACTATAAATTACAGGCACAGATGAGGAGAGCATCCTGACTCTGTTGACATCCCGAAGTAATGCTCAGCGCCAGAAAATCTCTGAGGCTTTTAAGACTCTGTTTGGCAGGGTAAGACCATACTTCATCCCAAGAGAGAATGAGAGAACAGCTATCAATTATAAGACTAATTTGAAATATACTGGTATTCTTTTGTAAGCATCATTTATTTTGTGATTCCGAGTTCCCTATTTCTGTTTCTTTCCACTCTCTAAATTATCAGCTCTTGGGATACAGTGCTCACCCAACTTATCCTCACATAATTGTTTTTCCTTGCCTAATGCTGTAGAGGTGCCAAAAGATCCTGTGGTGAGAATTCTCCCTTTTCATTTCCTCTGTGCTTCTCACTCATGTTCACGTGGATGTCTTACTGTCTCTTTTCTAGGTGTAAGCCTGTGTTACAGTACGTTTTGTTTTAACACGGTCACAAGTCTTGGTTCCTCTTGTCATAATTTTAACTAATGGATTTTTAATTGGTTGATTTAAATGCTTTTATTTGAGTAACAATTCAAAAAATTTTAAATGTATTACTAAATGAATTAGTGCATGCATGAAAAACTTAAATGTAGTCTTGTTATTCTGAAAACATATATCACATAATTGAGAAAACAAATATAAAGCAAAAAAAGTATTCTAAACACCATTTCTAGTTGTGTGGTGTGCTGAAACTTGTGGGTAGGAAATATTGTTTCTCTTTTTTTTTTTTCATAATTACATATACAATTTCCCCATAGGAACAAATGTCTCTCAGTGGTCAGGAGTCATAATAATGACTGTAATCTATTATGTATTTGAATATTATTAGATATTGAGAGAAAAGAAAAAAACTATTGTGTTTGGGTATGAGAGACTAAATGTTTTCCTTTGTAAAAATTCATTATATAATTTTTTTTAAATTAAAAAAGGTATGTTTCTCAGAATAGTATTTTTAAAGTAAAATATTTTTAGCCTACTTTTAAAGGTATTCATTTTTTTCAAGTTAAAAAAAACAACTTTTAAAAACAAACATCTTGACATGTAAGTGGGTTTGCCTTAGTTTACGCTGTTGATCACAGGTTAAAGGTATATTATTCAAGGTTATGGGATTTTCTTTAGCTCATGGCCCTTCTACTTGGAGACAGCAACATAAAGAATTCATTAGAGCAAAGGGCTGTCATTCATATTTAAGAAGAAGAATCTCATTACAATTTCTGCTGGTTAACAAGTTTGTCTTTTCTGTGAGTTAGGATCTTCTGGATGACCTGAAATCAGAACTGACTGGAAAATTTGAAAAATTAATCGTGGCTCTGATGAAACCCTCTCGGCTTTATGACGCCTATGAACTGAAGCATGCCTTGAAGGTAAAAAGGATGAGTGAAAGGAACATTTTTGTCATAAATGGTATTATGTTGTTTTGGTAACTACTTCATCTTATTTGTTATATTTTAAAAATTTTATCTGATTATTTCAGTGAGAGTTGCTTGGAAAACAAAACTGGGAGGCAATAAGCAGTAAAGGAAGGAGAAAATTACAAGTGTGCTGTTTGATTTTTTTGCAGATTTAAACTCAATAATACTGGCTATTTAAAATTTTAATATTTCTGTGGCTTTTTGTATTTTATTTTCATGCCTGTCTTCTGATTTTGAGAGTGTTTAAAAAATATTACAGATGACCTATTTTATCTTTTTAAATAGAAAATGGCCTGATTAGGGAACAATAATATTGCTTATCATTTTAGATTAAAAGGTAAAGCTTCAGAGAGAATTTTCAAGATAAAGATTTTCTCATACTTATTCCTTCTTTCCTATTCCTCTAAACACTAAAATGAAGTAGCTGGTAAACTGCTTCATTTAAGGTGTAAGCCTATTGCAGAGAACTGTAATTTCAGTTGCAGCAAAAACTAAATATGTATTCCCTTGACTGGTGTTTGGAACGTTGTATAAACAGGACAACATTGGCACATTTGTTTAGGCTCATGGGACAGGATGTAGTTCAGTTGTTAGCAGTTAGATTTTGAATGGGCACATTGAGATTTAACGAGGAAATAATGTTTCTCAAGAATTCTTACTTATGGAGTGGAGGGAGGGGGGTCATCCCCATAGGGCCGAGCTTGTGCTCAGTCTCTTCATTTTTCTATGGTGATTCTTTTGAAATAAACAAAAATCTTAGGTTATTGAGAAAAATACTTTCTTACTAAGTGCTTCTGAAATGTCAGTAGTAGTTGAAATTCTGCCAGAGAATTAACTCTAGGTTTTTCAGTGCTTGATTTTTGGCAAAATACGGAAATAGAAAGAAAATAAGGCTTAAATATGCTGTCTTTTAAAAAAATTTAGTTCAGCTGTATTGTTGCATCTCCTAGTTTAATAATATAGATGTGATTTTTAAAAGCAGAAACAGGAAAGCCAACTAAAATGATTTTTCCAAAATCCAGAAAGCAAGTCGCAATTCCTTTTTACTGTTCTAATTCCTGGTAACCAGGCAATGCTATATTTATTGTTACCTTTGATGTAGAATTTTCCTGTGACTGCACAGCACTTAATTTGGGGGGCAGGGGTTTATCTTTTGAGGTGCATATCATTTAAGTATCAGTGTTCTTCCAGGTACATTTATGTGAAGTTTTCATTTTACTCTTTCAGTTTTTAAAAAATTACTTCATGTTTCATTAAAATGTTTTACAAATTTTAAGCTAGAATTAACTGATCAAATTAAAAGTTACAAATTTATATAACTGGTTATATATATGTACACATATATATACACACATACACATGATAAACATTGTCTTCCATTAGACAAAAAAATAAAATGGTCTTTGGAGAGAAAATTATTTAAAATTTCTTATTTCTATAACTAATAGAACTGATATACGAAGAAGTCCATGTTATACTGGTTAATATTTATATAGCTATGCTATAACATCTATTCTGGGAAGATAACTTTCTTTTTAATCTTATTGACATGTTTTCTCTATTAAAATCTTCAAACAGGGAGCTGGAACAGATGAAAAAGTACTGACAGAAATTATTGCTTCAAGGACACCTGAAGAACTAAGAGCCATAAAACAAGTTTATGAAGAAGGTAAATGTTTGAGAGTTGTATTTTGCCTTCACCTTCACTGTCACTTCTTCATTTCTCTGATTTGAATGTAGTCCCTGTAGGTACAGGAGGCAGGCAGCAATCAGATATCCCATTCTCATTCTGCAAATGATGGTTGAATGAATGAATGAATGACCTGCAAGTCAAGCTATTTTTCTCCTTCAGTAAGGAAAAGACTGCCTTGTTATCTTCTACTATTTTAATATTTTATAAGAACCTGCTACTGAAGATGGAGTTTACTTTTGCATAGGATTTGCAATTAGTGTGGGGATACACAGGTTGTCTTTATGTTAACGTTAAGGTAAAAATGGTTTTTCTTTCTTTAAAAAAATTTAGTTTTATGTTAGTAAACTTTAGGAGTTATATAAAAAGTACTTTTGGAACTTTGGAAAAGAAACCTAAACCCTTTCCCACATCAGAGTTGATGAAGTACATTTGAGTAAATGTATGTTGTCTTAGCTAATGGCAGTGCTTCAATGAAATAGTCTGCATTTTGATTTTTCTTTCTGGTGTGCCTTTTTCATGAACAGAAATCTACATTTCAGTCTAAAGTATGTCCCATGAATAGAATCAAGGAAATGAAAAAAAAGTAGAGGTAGAGAGTCCTTTTCTTACAAAATTTCTTGTAGCCGACTCTTCTGCCTAACTGAGGAGGGTCAGACTACCCAGTTTCTCAGCTCAGTCAACAGACCCCAAGCCTTGTGTCTTTTACTAGGGGCTGCATCTTGCCATTTGTTCGTAAATCTTAGAAAGGGCCTTGTTAACCCAGCAAGTCAGAACACTGTGATTGTTTAGAGCAACTGAATAATTACCTTTCTAAAGGGCTGAATCTCTCCCACCTGCTTGTCTTTTTATAGACAGTAAGTTCCCAACCACTAAGGCAGAAGTGATACATGTATCTCAACTTTGAACTTTATTTGATGGACTATTCAAAGATCTTTTTCTAGGGATGTTGACGTTGATGAGAGCCTTTGTGCTACTGGATTACAAATGGTGTGCTGATAGGGGGTAATAACTGTGTGGTCTGTCCTACTCAGCGGTGTAATTGAGCACTGCCTATGTGTCTGGCAGGGTGTTGGCTGTCGTGAGTGACAAAAGGTGTAAGCAGTTTGCATGCCGTCTCTTCAGGGGTTACGTGACAGAATGACTACAGTTGTTAAAGGATAATAAAATTCAAACTAAAGTAAAATACCAACAGTGTTAAATGCAACAATGCATTCAGAAGAGAGAGGTCATCACAGCTTTGGATGTTAGAGAGGCTTCATGGTGCAGATCACACATGCAGCAGACTTTCAAGACTAGATAGGTTTACTTGATGTCCATTGACAGATGAATAAAGAATACACAGACACACACACACACACAAACACAGACACACACACACGGGAGTACTATTCAGCCTTAAAGAGGGGAAATCCTGTCATTTCAACATCATGGAGAAACCTGGAGGATATTATGCAAAGTGAAGCAAGCTAGGCACAAGGCATAAGCTATGCATGATCTCACGTCTTATGTTGAATCTAGAAAAATCTAACTCATGGAAACAGATAGTAAAACAGTGTTTGCTACGGTGTATAGGGGTGGCATGGTGAATGGGAGAAGGGACTGGTGAGATACTGGTCAAAGCTTACAGAATTTTAGTTAGGGAGGATGAATAAGTTTGGGGGATCTAATGTACAGCATGGTGACTATAGTAAAAGATATGCTTGAAATTTGCAAATAGAGTATATTTTAAATGTCCTCACCATACACAAAAATATAGGCTATATGAAATGATAGGTATGCTGATTAGCTTGATTGTGGTAATCATTTCACAATGTACACATATATCAAAACATCATGTTGTATACTTTAAATATATATAATTTTTATTTGTCCATCATAACTCAATAAAGCTGGGAAAAAATACTAGGTGCATTTTGGGTAGGTAGAAAAGGTATTTTTGGTTGAGGTACTGCCTGTCTTTAATGGCATGGAGACTGGACTGTGGAGAGTATATTGAGGGATGGAGAGGGCCCGGCCGTCGGGGAGGATGTGTGTACGTCCATTGCTGGAGGTAAATGGAACAAGTGAGGTTAGGCTTGGGTGTAGGTGGTTTTGCATGACTGGATTAGGAATTTGGACTTAATGCAAAGGCACTGTAAATTCCTGAATGGGCAGTGAAGTGTTGAAGGAACAATTAAGGGAGGAAGGAGATTTGACTCAAGAGGCTAATTGGGTAGTAATGTAGGTGGGGAGGTAAGCTAGGTAGTTAGGAATTATGGCCCAACCCCGGTTAGTGAGAGGTGTGAGGAGGATAAATCAGGGACAGGAGAAACACGTGGTAGGATTTGATGGTTAATATATACAGGTGTTGGCGTAGAAGAAGGAATTAACTGGTTAAAATAAACATGTAATTCTTCTGGGCCTTTTAAAATGGAAGTTTCAGGCTTTTAAAGTTCTCTTGCTTTCACATAATGATTAAATATTTAAACACCTTAGAGGAAGGCCTCTTTTCCTTTAATAGCAACTATTTGAGAGTAGAGAGAAAGACTTGTAGACTCTTGTAGATCCCAGTTCTCCTCTTTTTTATGGCCTTATGTTTAACAGCTGGAAATAGAGGTAGGCGGGGCCGTACTTGAGAATATTGTTGCTGCCTCTCAGAGTTAACTTTGTTTCTGCAGAGAAAAAATATCTTATTGGGGGAGTGATGGCCATGCCTAAAGAAATCTCAGAACATTGGAGAATGGAAGACATTTGGAAAATAACCATGAAAAAGATTTGAAAGAAAGCAAAACAAAGTTTAAGCTTTCGATTAATTGTATTTAGGAGACTTTCCATTACCACGATGTGTCTATAGATTAATGACTACATTGGTCGAGAGAATTTCTAAATGGCTGAATCTTGATTTAAGTTTGAATTGAGTGCCTTTAGGAGACTTCAATTCATTTTTTTCCAATTGCTCACTGAAAGGATTTGCTTAGAGCATTCAGAGATGGAATAGAGGGAATTTATGTTAACCAAATATAATATTTCTTCTTTTATGTCTCTTTCATTTGATTCATGGGGCAAGATTATTTTTCTAGTTGAAAGAAGATGTAAATAAGTGTGAAATTATTTTGTTGCAGAATATGGCTCAAGCCTGGAAGATGATGTGGTGGGGGACACTTCAGGGTACTACCAGAGGATGTTGGTGGTTCTCCTTCAGGTATTGGGTGGAGATGAATTATGGTTTGATTAAAAAGCCTGAGATGGAACTGGGCTGAATCTAGTGAAGTAAGGTCACTTAAAATTCTTTTAATAATTTCTGGTACTTGCTGATTCCTGCTGCAATGATCCTGGCTGTATGTCGCCTGTGCTTGTTTGTATTTCAGCATATCTGTTCTAAATTCTTAATAGCTAACTCATACATTTGTTTTAGATAGCAGTATCTTGCCCCTTTCATAGAATGATAGCAGTATCTTGTTCCTTTCATAGAATTTAAAATCAGGGGGGCCATATTGGTTTTAGACAGTGCTGTATGATGATAACGGGAAATAGTGCAGGATTGATCTTAATAAAAGCATATTATTCCTAGAGAAAGAGTTTTATCGCATAACCATCAGGTGGAACCACTTTTCCTTTTGAATGAGAATGCTCTGTGTTCAGGAATGTGATCTATTACCTCTTATAGGCTAACAGAGATCCTGATGCTGGAATTGATGAAGCTCAAGTTGAACAAGATGCTCAGGTGAGTGACGCCCAGGATATGATGACTTTATTATGCTGTAGAAATGAAGAAATAATTCATGGTAATGAAAAATCACAATGTATGTTTTAATAGCCTCTAGCGACAATCTTGTTAATGGGTTCTTTACATTGCATAAGACCTACATAAGTAGCTTTCTCTTATTCTGATCTGATCAGCAAAATATTTTACCCCAAAGCTGAAATGAAATAAAATAAATTATATGAATTCCAACTAGATATATATATATATATATATATATATATATATATGTGTGTGTGTGTGTGTGTGTGATTATTGAACATTCACAAAATAGAGAATTTTACAAGAAAAGAAAATAGGTGTTATTAATTCTACTGCCAATTATACAGTGGGTGTCTTAGCAGGAGAAAATAAAGAAGAAAGAATAAATAATTTAACAGTAAGTAGTGTTATAAGAGATGACAAGTTATTTTGGTATTAGGAAATTTCTCTGCATTTCCTTTTACAGAATTTTAGGTAGATTTGGTCTTTTGTCAGCTGCTTTTTAGTGAATCCAAATGAAAATTTCCACTTAAGTAACTTTTAAATCCTTATAAAGGCTCAGTATGGTTAATAAAACAGTTATTAAAATATAGGAAAGGAAATTTGAAACATGAGAGTTGAAAACTGGAACTTGGTAATAAAGGAATTACTTAGGTTCCTAGAACCACCAATCATAGACCTCTTTCTGGTCACATGTTTCAGTTAAGGGAATATCCAGTTCTTGGTTGGTTATCAGATATCATTGAAAAAGGAAGAGCCATATTCACTCCTCCAGTGGAACAACCTATGGGTGTGTGATCACACTTTGCCAACAGAAAAGAGGAGAGAGATTATTCTTTTGGGTAGGTTGATTTTATAATGGCTTCAGAATGCTGTCTTCTTTGTCTAGCTGGAGAGAGAAAAAGAACTGAATGTTTACTGAGAGCTCTCTGTGCAGTACTTGACTCTTGCTTCACTTTGTCTTAGAAAATGCAAGCTAATTGTGTCCAGCCTCTGATTATAACCTTCAGGTTCCTGAATGGGTTATAAGCCCCTTTGTTATCTGTGTCTTGTTTACTTATGCCTCCAGCCTCTCTCACATACTCTGTCTCTGCCCTCTTGCCCCTCCCACACCGCTTCACCTGAGTCCTCTTCAAGAGTCAGTCTTCAGCTTAGATACTAGAGTTAGGTGCCCTTTATAGGGAAAACCATAGCCCCCCAGGCTTCCTGTCACAGTTCTTGCCACCTTCTCTGGAAGCCACCTATTTACTTGACTGCCTTCCTGGGCACTCTGAGCTGTCAGTTCAATTGTATCCTCAGCTTCTGGCATAGTTTAGGTGCTCAGTAAATAACCAATGAATGAATGAGCACTTAACTCTACCAGAGAGGGGCAATTTCCCTTTTGTAAATAAGGAAACAAGCTCATGGCTTCCACTGAATAGCAGTGGAGTTGGGATTCCTAACCAGGCCTGTCTGACCCCAAAGCTCTTTCTCTTTCACTATAAGATAGTCATTGTTCTTGAATATTAATATTTCACTATATTTCACTACAAGATCTTGAATAGTAATATTTCACGATAAGAATATTTCACTATAAGATATTCAGTGTTCTTGAATATTAGCACCTTCTCCGATTTTCTCTATCATTAAAGGATTTATTAAATATTGATTGCAAGCATAGTTACAGCTTAACTTCACCTTCTTTCGGGGAAAGGGCTAGAGCAACCTTACAAAGTTGTACTCCTGTTAGGAGCTTTGTTCAGTACTGAGGTGATCTTACTGCTTTCCAAGCATCGTTTGTGGCTTTGCTAGGAGGCAGTGCTGATTCTCTCCTTTCCTACTCTCAAGGGTAGGATAGGAGTTCTGGGAGCTTTTCAGTGGTCACAGTGTAAGAAGCCAACTCTAGTCGTCTCAGATGTCTGCAGTGAGGCCTGCATTTGCAAGCAGAGGGCAGATTTCCCAGCATAGTCAGTGATGTAATGAGAGCATTGTGGCAGCGTGAGGCTCCTGAGGGGAAAAACAGTACATTTTAACCTTGTGTTCATTAATTTCCCTCCTGGGAGCACTCACTGGATAGCACCGCTGCTCAGACTTTCATGGGCATGCGAAGCACCTCGGGACCTTGAACTGCAGATTCTGATTCTGCGGGTCTGGGCGGGGGTTGGGAATCTGCATTTTGAACACGCTCTCAGGTAATGCCTGCATCCTTGATACTTTGATTGCCGAGGCTGTATAGGTGACACTTACCTGTCATGCAGTAGATGTAACCATTCACAACCCTGAGAGTACATGTGAGACTGCATATGTGAAAACTGCTTTATAGAGTTACTTTAAAATATCCTTTGAATGGAATCCAAGCTTTTCTTAGCCTTCCAGTGACCAGGAGCAACACAGAACATGTTACACTGGCTATTAATTTTTGATTCTTTAAAATGGTATTGTTATGAAGTAATAAACCTCTTGAAAACAAATAATCTTTTGGCATTATAAAAAGGAACACACCAACTTGTACCTCGTAGCAAGGGCAGCTAGACTGTTATCACTAGTGAGAAATTGAGATTTCTTAAATTGAGAGTAAGCTGAGATAGCTAAAGGGCCCTTTCATAAGCTTTTGCATTTTTTTCTCTACTGATACCTGGCACTAAGAGGATTTCTATTACTTGAGAGGTTTGATAAGCCATAGTGAATCATTCACTTGGGAACTGAACATTTTGTAGATAATCCAGTTTACTTTTTAACAATTTTAATGTGTTAAACTGATTTAATATTTTTAATGCATTAAAACAGATTTTATCTTCTTCCCCAATAAGTCCTTGTTTTGTGCTTTCTCTGGAGGGGGAGTTGAACTCTTAGAGGAAAGAGGGGGAAGGAGAAGGGACCAGTTTACTGGGCACTTGCTACTGAGTACCTGACACTGTTCATTCAATGCATTATGTAAGTTATATAATCGCCATTAGTGACTATACATGTATTGCTACTCTGCTTGTGAGGCCCTGAGGCTGAAGACATTAAGTAGTTCATCTAAGATCTCGCAGATAAGAACAAGGACCACATCTATTTTGATTCAAGCCTTATCCTTTGCATTGAACCAGGGCTTATCAAACTGTACTTAGGCTGAACCATAAAGCTGAGAGAAGGGATATGAGGGTCCCTCATCCAGGTGGATCCATGAATATTGGGCATCCTCCTTTAGAAGAAAGCATACTTAGATGAAAACAAAACTGTTAAATATCATTGTTTTATATGAAGAAGCCATCATTATTATTGCATATTACTTAATAATAGTTTTACAACAGATATTGATCCCAAACATAATTCTCCCAAGAAAATTAAAAGATTATGGTAAAAATAGTTGACATCTCACCAATTATTCCTATACAGGCTTAACTCCTGTACCTACTAGAGAAAATTTCTAGACATTTAAAATAGTTGATAAGAAGTGTGTGCATCAATGTCTGTGATATTGTACAAGATGAGTCCCTCACTCATTTAGGTGTTAATATATTTGAATATTTTATCTACATGTAGAAACATACTAGAAGAAGCAACCAGCTCCCTCGGGATATTGATATTAATAGCAACTTTTTTTTCCTTTCCCTTCTCCCTTCTCCCCTTCCCTCCCTTCCCCTTAACTTTCCTTTCCTTTTTGCTCTTGTTGTCCAGGCCGGAGTGCAGTGCCACCATCTGGGCTCACTGCAACCTCTGCCTCCTGGGTTCAAGCAGTTCTCCTGCCTCAACCTCCTGGGATTAGCTGGGAATCCAGGCGCCTGCCACCATGCCCAGATAAATTTTGTATTTTTAGTAGAGACAAGGTTTTGCCATGTTGCCCAGGCTGGTCTTGAACTCTTGGGCTCACGTGAACGACCCACCTCAGGGTTCCAAAGTGCTGGGATGACAGGCATGAGCCACCATGCCTGGCCTCGCAGCCTTTATTTTCTTATTTTTGGGTTTTTTTTTAGTTTTACAAAATTTCTCAATGAACTTGTGTTGTTTTTGTAATTAGATTTTAAAAGTTATTTTAAGAAAGGTCTGTGTCATCATGATATAGTTCTAAAGTTTAGATACACACATGATTTTCAGTTACTGTCTTTTCAGGTCTGAAGAACATGTTCACATGACCAGAATTGACATTATTCATTTTTATCATTAAAGTAATTAATTTTAAAATAGAGTTTAAAGATACAAGTCTCATTTTTTTCTTATTCTCCAGAAATATAATAAAAAGTAAATATTTACCACCATAATCTATATTTTTAAACATACTATGATCAAAACTTCTATATCCAAACCTGTTATTATTACTTCCTGTCTTTATTTGGATTATGGCTTGGGGGCATAAGGCAAACTGCAAATAGCAGCCTCAGCAAATTCCATTCTTCCACTTTAATATGTATACTTAGTTTGAAGTGAATAAAAGGATAGTATAATCATTGTAAGGATTGATTCTTTGGGTTTTAATAAATTATTTACATCTCGATAAGTGGATTCAGAGTTGATGTTGTGTATAAGCTTATTTTTTAGGCAGTTATGTGAACACAAGAAAGCATATACTTTTTTCCCATGTCAAAAAGGAAGTATGGGCACTCAAAATAGTCAACCGCTATTTATTGAGTGTTTCTGTATGCCACACACTGTGCTATATCCACAACCTGAAACAATTTATTGTGATCTTTGGGAATGTAAAAACATTTTATAGCTAGCCTTGGTTAAATCTCAGTTGTAAAGAGAAAATACGAAGTGTACTCTTAATCATGTGCTGTTGAACACAGCAAAATAGAAAAGGCAGACAACTTAGCTTCCAGTTAAATCCTTTCCCGGTCTGTAAATAGATGTATTAACAGTGAGGGAGTCATAACTTTCTTGTGACCTGTACTGTTGCTTCTGAAAGATTTGAGGTTATGGCAGACATTTTGGGAACATGTAACCTTGTAGCATTGCCATGCGTTGTTGCTTGGACCCATTAATCTTCTGTGGCACAGTTCAGTGGCAAGCTCCAAAGTTGCTCCAAACTCAGTGAGCTGAGTTTCAGAGTAGGAAACACTAGAAAGAAAACTATTAATATGAGATGAATCAAGTGAACTATTCAGGGAGTAAAAAACAAGTGTGATTAAGAACCTGGAAATGAGATGGAGGAACAATTCATTAACTGAGTCTGAAATTTTTGCAGGCTTTATTTCAGGCTGGAGAACTTAAATGGGGGACAGATGAAGAAAAGTTTATTACCATCTTTGGAACACGAAGTGTGTCTCATTTGAGAAAGGGTGAGTGAAAAAAAATCTGTATGGGGCAGATACATTGGTAAATTTGGAAAGTACATGAGCCAGTGTGCCAGAATACTATGCAGTAGGCACTTAGTGAATGAATGAGGTTTTGTATTTCTTCCTTTTGGTGACCTGGAGAAATCTCACATTCTCTTTGCTGCTGTTGTAGCTTTTACAAACTAGAGATCGTTAGTCCACCCTTCACTATTGGAGGGTGGCAAGGGAGGTCAGGTCTCTAGATTCTTCTTCTCATAGTCACATATCACTGAGTAGCAGCTCACTTTAAGTATTTCCTCCTAGAGCTTGGTACCCACAGCCTCGTCTCTGGATAGTCATCAACACTTGTGGTATTAGTTGGGAATGAATTTAGTGCAAGTGACAGAGAACCCTAATAATGGCTTTAAAAACTGGACTTTTTTCCAGAGGTGAGATTTCATGGTTGATCTGGCAGGACTTGAGATCTTTCTGGGTTTTTTTTTTTTTTTACTCTGTTATCCCTAGTGTTTTGGTTTTTTTTCTCATGTTCATTTCTTCATTATCACAAGACGTGTGCTCTAGCTCCAAACTAACTATTTTCATAGCAGGAAGGAAAGGAAAGGGTAAACTAGTCATATCTGTGTATCACTTTTTATAAGTGAAGAGATTTCTCAGCATCCCCTCTAGTAGATTTACCTTTAGGTCTCATTGGCTACAACTAGTAAGGAGGCTGGGAAATCAGTGAACAAAGTATACTTGCAATCCATTGCTTAGGGTTGGGCACACTGAGGCTCTGAGCACAGGTTCTGTCAGCAAGGAAGCAGGGGAGATTTGCGTTCAGTAGGACACTACCTAATCAGAGTAAATATCTTCTTTCTGGAAAGAATGATCCTATGTGATTAGGAAATCATTTTCATTTTTTCTAGTGTTTGACAAGTATATGACTATATCAGGATTTCAAATTGAGGAAACCATTGACCGGGAGACTTCTGGCAATTTGGAGCAACTACTCCTTGCTGTCGGTAAGTGATTTACAATGCATTAATATTTTTGGTGATAAGAGCTAAAATATTTTATTTGATTGAGGCTGCATCTGAAAATAACCACCTAGGTATGAAGGGAAGAGCTTGATATGATATTTGGATGAAGCAAACTCCTAAATTTCCAATTCAGAAATTTATTTTGATGTTGGAAATATAGTATTGTCTGGTTAGTTCATCTGAATCCTATGGAAATACTAAGATAATCGTTTAAAAATTGTTTTGAAGCTGCATTAAAAATATTATTTCTTGATGAACCTGAAATGTTGTGGACATTATTTCAGGGGCTTGTAAATGCTATTTCTGATCCTGTAGAATTTTAGAATTCTTTTTTTGTTTGTTTGTTTTTGGAGACAGTTTTGCACTGTCGCCCAGGCTATTGTGCAATGGCACAATCTCGGCTCACTGCAACCTCCATCTCCCAGGTTCAAGTGATTCTCCTGCCTCAGCCTCCCAAGTAGCTGACATTACCAGTGCCCTAGAGTTCTTCTGAATACTGTTCTCTCAGCTTTGAGGCAAACTAAGAAATTGTCATCTGGTTTAGAAAAAAAGAATATCTTTGGTGTAATAGAAGATGTGATGATGGTTGTTTTCAAATTAAATAATTTAGTTTTATTTTAATTAAATATTCAGAATAATATGGAAAAATTGGATAACTGAATCAGTGCAGTTGATTGTGGTATTATATACTCTCCAAAGCTAGGGAGAATCTGGTTTGTGACTCCTGTGGTCCTTTTTTTCATATGGATCTGCAGTGAGCCTCTGTCTACTGTTGCTTGCAAGTATTTGGCATTGAGCTGACACTTCTGTGCTCTCTGTCTTCAGGAGAATAAGCTAAAGATGTGCATGAACCAACTCTAAAAGTAGCCTTTCACTTGAGTACGCAGTTAATGAACTTTTACTAGAAAACTTTTAGACAGGTCCTCCCTAATTAGAATACTCATACAAATTATGACATTTTCAGTTACTGGTGGCTGTTTTTCTTAAGACTTAGAAAAGGGAGAATTAAGAAATCTCCCCATGCAAAGATTATTTTTGTATATAAGGAATTTTTGTGATAGGTTTTCTGAAGCTAAGCAGACTGAGGTCTGAGCAGCCCCAACCTACATTCAACATGTACATGTTCAGAGAAGATAACCGTTCTGATATTGATTCATCTGTGTTTGTACCGAAATGGATAAATCTTATGCTGTTCTGTGAATTACTGATTTAAAGAATATGTAGAGAGTATAGGAACATTGCCCAAAAGTTTTAAACAAATTAGATAGCATAGTAATCTTGTATTATTTGCTTGACTGTCTTGGAATGAAAAATTCCAAGGGGTTTGTATAATTTATTGGTGATGAAGAAGGTTGTGGTATTATGGTATTATGGTAACCCAGCTACCCAAACTGCAGTATGTGAAAAACCTTCACAGAACAAAGGGACATAGAAAAAACTTGTGCCCTTATTCTCCATGGCTTTCTGTGCAGACTTCAAAACTCCAAGGAAAACCCAAGCCGGTGTCTAAGAGAATACTTGATGAGTGAGGAAATCAGATAAGCTTACAACTCTTTAGCCTCTGATACTTCTATGTTTTTATAGAAGTAGAGCTATAAGCAGGAAGCAGCATTTGATTTTAAATTACTTAATCCTTTTCATATCAGAATAGCATTTGACTATTGTATTGTTTATTTTCTTAGTGAAATCTATTCGAAGTATACCTGCCTACCTTGCAGAGACCCTCTACTATGCTATGAAGGTAAGTGAATACCATGAAGCTTATATGTAATACATTTCTTTTTCTAACTATTATTCTTCATCTTTGTTTGTTTTGGATGATAGACCTTGGGAATTTTTCTCTTCTTATAACATTCAACCCAGTTCTACTAAATTGTTATACTTTATTGATTCATCGGCACCTGGGAGCATTTGATCCTTTGAAGTTTTTAAGCAATGTACCTCTTTCTTTTTGTTTTTTTTTTTAAAGGGAGCTGGGACAGATGATCATACCCTCATCAGAGTCATGGTGTCCAGGAGTGAGATTGATCTGTTCAACATCAGGAAGGAGTTTAGGAGGAATTTTGCCACCTCTCTTTATTCCATGGTTAAGGTAGTAGAACCTTTCTTTAAATTGTGTTTGGGAATCCAAAACAGACCAATTTGTTGCATGAAAGACAAGGATGGGAGAACCTGATTCTTGTGTTAAGTCTAAAATTTTAGTAGCATGATTAAAGCAACGAGTTAAAAAGCTAAGCATGTTTCCTGGAGTAGAGATGATGGCTGCCAAGTGAAAGCTTGGGTATTGATGTGGCTCTTGGTGAACTCAGAAGCATTATTTAGTAGTGGTGACAGATGACTCAACGAACCAAATCCCTTGGCTATGATAATAATGTGTTCTTTCTGTCTTTTATCAGTTCCAGCTGTCTTTATTAGTCCTTTTATTTCATGTCAGCTTTTCCTTTCTATATTGTCTGTTATCACCTTATCTCTGATGCTGGTTCCTAATTCAGGAAAGAGCCAATCAGGTCATATTGGGAGTAAGTAAGGAGCCCCTGGGTATTAGTATCATTTTTGTTCTTTTTAAAACAAGGTGTTCTGTGGCCTGTAATTACATTTAGCTTAAGGCCTTTTGACTTTTTTTTTTTCTTTTTGGTGAAGGTTAATGTGGACCATGTGCAAAACAATATTTTGATGGAGCAAAAGCTTTTAGTTTAGTGTGCATGTGGTGTGGCTGGCCTGAAGGACACTAGAGAGCTTACCCATGCACTCTTAGCTTAAAACATTACTTTATCATGTATGTGTGCATGTGAGATAAGCAGATGCAAGCATGTCTTGCCTTTCTGTCTCTGAGGCAGAGCCGTGACAACCCTGCAGCCGCAGCACTGCCTGTGTTAGCCGATATATACTGAGTGATAGAAACTATTCTATTTAGAAGGCTTGCTTTAAATATAGCTGTTAAAGTTTCCCTGTTCTTTGTGTTACCAGAGGGAATACTGAGCGTCTGAGGTTACATTGGTAGGAAACTCCCTGCCTGACGTTCCTGATGTGAAGGTCACAGAGATTACCCACTTAGGAGAAGAGTCTTAGGAATAAAACTTGTTGCCAGTCATTTGTTAGTTTTAAAATTTTCTGTGGCTTCTGTGAGTCATGGAGGTTAATGGAATACATTTGGTTTCAGGGAGATACATCTGGGGACTATAAGAAAGCGCTTCTGCTGCTCTGTGGAGGAGAAGATGACTAACGTGTCACGGGGAAGAGCTCTCTGCTGTGTGCCTGCACCGCCCCACTGCCTTCCTTTAGCACCTCTAGCTGCATTTGTATGCCAGTGCTTGACACATGGCCTTATTCACACTAGCATGCTCTCGACCAACACATATGCGTCTTAGAAGAAAATAGTGGTGCTTCCTTCTGATCTCTGGTGGAGATCTCACTATCTCATCAACCGCTGTAGTACTAAAGTGTACTTATGTTACTACGTTTAATGCCTGGCCATTTATATTTCTTTTCTTTAAGAGGCCAGATTGCTTTTAGCCTTTTTTAAAAACTTCGTTTATATTACATTTATAACCATGATACCTTAATCAGAACCTTAGCCTTGAAATTGTGAACTCCTGGAAATGTTATTAGTCAAGTTTGCAACTAAACTAAACCGGCAAAATTATGGTGATTGTATTCAAAAGATTAATGAAAAATAAACATTTCTATCCCCCTGAGTTATGTGTGCGTGTGTGTTTAGATTTATTGTTAAATTTATCTATTTAACGATATCTTTTTTTAAGGTAATAATTAACAATGGTGTTAGTTGAGAACTGAATTTACAGTTGGTCTTTTGGGCAATAAGAAATGCAACACCATAGACTGAATTTCCTTCTTAGTATGGAATAGAGGGAAAATTGAAGGAGTTTCTGGTTTATTTGCACCATGTTTATTTAGGTATCTATTAAACCAATGCTTGTACTACTTGCTTAGCAGAAAAGCTAATTATAAAACTTAATGCAAAAATTCAAAGTACTACCTTTTTCTTTCCTCTTTACTATTGTGAACTTCCCCTCCATTTACCATCTGTCACCTTGAGATAAATAAAAAAGACAGTAATTTTTTTTTTTAGAAAGAAGCAGTTTATCAATCTCTTCTAATATTTACCTTTCAGTTTTCTGTTTTCAAACTCCCATTACAGTTGATGTCATTTTTTTTTTTGTACTTATGCCCTTTTGGATGCATTTTTTAAAAGCAAAGTGATTGCCATTAATAAGATTTTTTTTTTAAATAAAATGAACTAATATTCCTTTGAAAACTTTAAAATAGTGATAATATTCTTTTCACAACCTTTGATGCTCATCAGAATAACCAGGGGAATCTTAAAAATTGTGTACACATGACATTGGATTTTTTTTTCTTTTTTGAGAGGCCTCATAGGCAATTTTGATATAGAGGCAAGTTGAGAATCAGTTACTTGTATTTTTCATACAGAAGATGATATGTCTCAAAGAGTTCTGTTCTGTTATTTAAAATAGACAACGTGTTTTAAGTGTAAGCCCTGGATTATTTATTTGTCATACTTCAAAAGAAATCAACCGGTGAGCCTTAACGTTTGCTATATTTTCTGTAGGTCTAATTAATAGATCAGAAAATTTATTAATAAAAGAATGAAAAAAGTAAAAAAACACAAAAACCACTTGCTATATTATCTACTTAGTGAACTTCTTCCCAGCTCTTTCTGTGAGTTTATTGGGAGACAAGTAAGTTTTTGTGGAACTAGATATGCTAATTCTAAATGTCATGCAAAATAAATAAATAAATAAAAGAATTGTAAAACTCAAGAGAGTAGTGAGGGAGCACTATTCTTTACATGAATTAGACTATAGATCCTGAATAGCTGAAACAGTATAATACTGGAGCATGAATAGACAGACCAAATAGCAAGTTCAGATATGGAAACAAATCATTTGGAAATTTAGTATATATTAAAGGTAGGTCTTAATTTGCTGGGTAATGATAGCGTTTTTTTCTAACAAATGGTGTGAAGACATTTGGGCAGCCACCTAGGAAAATATAAGGCTGGGTCTGTACCTCATGTATCAGGTAACTCTCAAAATGAAACAGATGTAAACTTAAAAATCAAATCATAAACATATGAGAAAAGCATGGGGGTATTTCATCACAGCTGTGCCTTTTAGGTTCTCTGGGAAGCAGATGCTGAGATGGAGTTAGGGATGCAACAGGTTTATTGAACGGAACAGGCAGAAGGCAAGATTGGGGAAGGGGTGTCATCAGACTGCACTGCAGACCTGACCAAATCTCTGCCTGTCCCATGTGGAACTCTGAGGCAAAGATTTCTCGCAAAGAGCCCTGTGTGAGATGGAAGTGCCTGGGCCCTGTGCCACCACCTTGCTCAATTATTGGTTAAGTGTCTTCTGGAGAAGAGCTTGGCTTAGCTGAAAAGCTGAGGCAAAACGTGAAGGAGATTAAGAGTTGGAGGCTGTCAACAACCCACATTTTTCACAGCTTGAAACTGAGTCTTCTTGAAAGGAGATCTGAGTGGTGCAGTCCCATATCTGCCATAGTAATCTTGAAGGGAAGCTTTTCTATCACCCAAAATCCAGAAGCCGTAAGAGAAAAGATAATTATTTTTGATTATCTAAAAATCAAAAACTACATGAAGCGGGAAGGAAGCCCGGGTGCAGTTGCTCATGCCTGTAATTCCAGCACTTTGGGAGGCTGAGGTGGGTGGATCACTTGAGCACAGGAATTTGAGACCAGCATGAGCAACATGGCAAAACTTCTTTTTTATTTTAAAAAAAAAATTGGCCAGATGTGGTGGCACACACCTGTGATCCCAGCCATTTGTGAGGCTGAGGTGAGAGGATTGAGCTCGGGAGGACAAGGCTGCAGTGAGCCTGGAAGGAGGGAAGAAGGGAAAAAGGGAGGAGGGAAGGAGGGAAGGAGGGAAGGAGGGAAGGGAGGAAGGGAGGGAGATGACCACCAAGGAAATTTAAAGGACAAATGAAAAACTGGGGAAAACATTTGCAGATCATACAACAAAGATCTAATCTCCTTAGTACATGCAGACGCACCTTGTTTTATTGTACTTTGCCAATAATTTTTAAAAAAATGAATTGTAAGTTTGTGACAACCCTGCATTGAGTCAGTCTATCAGCACCATTTTTTTCCAACAGCATGTGCTCACTCTATATCTGTGTGTCACATTTTGGTAATTCTTGGAATATTTTAAACTTTTTCATCATTATTATGTATCTTATCATTGTACATAATAGTATGTGATCAATGATCTTCAATGTTAGTATTATAATTAAGGTGCCATGAACCATGCCTATTGAAGGCAGTGGGCTTAATTGATAAATATGTGAGTTCTGACTGCTCCACCAACTGGCTCTTCCCCTATCTCTCTCTCTCTCTCTCTCTCTCTCTCTCTCTCTCGTCCTCCCTTTCCCTGAAACAAAACAATGTTGAAATTAGGCCAATTAGTAAGCCTGTAATGGCCTCTGAGTATTCAAGTGAAAGAAAGAGACTCACACATATCTTACTTTAAATCAAAAGTTAGAAATGATTCAGCTCAGTGAGGAAGGCATGTCAAAAGCCAAGGCAGGCTGAAAGCTAGGCTACTGGTGCCAAATAGCCAAATTGTGAATAAATGTAAAGGAAAAGTTCTTGAAGAATATTAAAAGTGAGACTCCATTGAACACATAAAATGGTTAAGACAGTGAAATAGCTGTCTTGCTGATACAAAGAAAATTTGAGTGGTCTGGATAGAAGATAAAGCAGTCACAACATTCCCTTAAGTCAAAGCCTAATCCAGAGCAAGATACTAATTCTTCAATTCTACGAAGGCTGAGAGGTGAGGAAGCTGCAGAAGAAAAGTTGGAAACTAGCAGTTTTGGTTCATGAGGTTTAAGGAAGGAAGCCATCTCTACAATAGAAGAGTGCAAAGTGAAGCAGAAAGTGCTGATGCAGAAGCTGCAGCCAGTTCCCCGGATGATGCAGCTAAGAAAATTGATAACGGAGGCTACGCTAAACCACAGATTTTTAATGTAAACAAAACAGCCTTCTATTAGAAGATGCCATTTATAGCTAGAGAGGAGACATCAACACCTGGCTTCAGCTTCAAATAGCAGGCTGACTCTTTAGGGGCCAATGCAGCTGGTGACGTTAAGTTGAAGCTGATGCTCATTTACCATTCCCCGAATCCTAGGGCCCTTAAAAATCATGCTAGATCTACTCTGCCTGCATTCTGTAAATGGTACAACAATGCCTGGATAATAGCACATCTGTTTATAGCATGGTTTGCTGAATATTTTAAGCCCACTTTTGAGATCCACTGCTCAGAAAAAAAAAATCCTTTTCAAAATACTACTGTAGATTCACAGCATTCCTTGTCACTTAAGAGCTCTGATGGAGATTTAGGAGGACCTGAATGTTGTTTTCAGTTCTGCTAACACAACATATATTCTGCAGCCCATAGATCAAGGAGTAATTTCAGCTTTTAAGTTTTATTAAGAAATATATTTTATAAGGGGATAGCTGCCATAGATACTGATTCCTTTGATGAATCTGGACAAAGTAAATAGAAAACATTCTGGGAAAGATTCACCATTTTAGATGCCATTGATATGGTGTGTGCTTTATACATATATATAAAAATGTTCATATATAAATATCAAATATATATACCTAATACAAACCGTGGCTTAAAGTATCGCAAATGATTATCTTACAGTTCTGAAAGTCAGAAGTCCAAAATTACTATCGCTGGACTAAAGTAGAGGTGTGGGCAGGACCATATTCCTTTCTGTGTGTCAGGACCATCTATTTCCCTGCCTATTTCAGCTTCCGGAGACTGCACACATTCCTTAGCTCATGACCCTCCTCTATCTTCAAAGCCAGCAATTGGTTAACTCTGACATTGGCTTTCTGTCACCATATCTCCTTCTCTGACGGACTCTCTTTCCTCCCTCTTACTCTTTTGAGGAACTTGTGATTAAATTCAACCCACTTGGGTCATCCAAAATAATTTCCCCATCTCAAGATCACATCTGCAAAATCCCTTTTGCCATGTAAGATCTCACATTCACAAGTTTTGGGAATTAAGACAAAGATGTTCATACATCTTTGTGGGTGAGGAAGCCTTTTTCTGCTTAGCATAGATCATTTCAAGAACCGTGATTTTGTAGCATACATACCATTTTATTTTTGCTAGGGTAAAAGTGATGCTCTTTCCAGCTTTCTATGTCTTAGGTGAAAGTACAACCTCCAAATAATATGCCTTCAGTTAATTTAGCTGAGATGAATGAGGCAAAACAGTTTATTACTTGATTAAGAATGTATACCTAATTTTAGGTATCAAAAACGTCTGTGGATGTTTTTCTTTCGTGTGTGTGTGTGTGTGTGTGTGTGTGTGTGTGTGTGTGTACATCCCAAGTCTGGGAAGTCTATTTTGTGCCCAGCGGGTGGTGCTGTTGGCATAGGTTTACTTCCGTTACCTTCCAACTACATTTTTATTTATAGTAAACATTTTTCCTGTTTTCAGCATCACAGGATACTCTTTTATTTTATTAAGTTCTGGGATACATGTGCAGGACGTGCAGGTTTGTTATGTAGCTAAACATGTGACATGGTGGTTTGCTGCATCTATCAACCCATCACCTAGGTATTAAGTCCAGCACGCACTAGCTCTGTTTCCTAATGCTCTTCCCCTCATCCGCCTTCCTCGCTCAATAGGCCCCAGCAAGTGTTGTTTCCCTCCCTGTGTCCATATGTTCTCATTGTTCAGCCCCCACTTACAAGTGAGCACGTGTGGTGTTTGGTTTTCCGTTCCTGTGTTATCACAGGATATTCTTATAAAATCTTCCTCACCCCAACACTCAGACAAAAAGTGAATCTAGATTTTAATCTTCTTGGTTAGTCATTTGCTGCTTGGTGATTTAGAATCACTTTATATTTTCATTTTAGGACATTCAGTTTTGTTTTTAAAAGCAATGGTTTGTATTCCTTGGTCTGATTCCCACCGCCTCTCCTGTTCCCAGTCCTTCAATGGAGCACAGAATATATCTCTCTTTCGTAAAGTTTTAAAATTTTTTCTAAGAATGTTGCACATTTCTCTCCATTGTTGTTCCCCAACAGCAATGAGGTATATAGCTGCAGGCACACATAAGAAAAAAGATTCCCTTCTGCAGAATCCATTTGCCAGCTAGGTTTTGATATTTGAAATAAAGAAATGTTTTAGAAATGTAAATTCACTTATTGCTACCGTTATCTTCTCATACACAAATGGCTGAAAGTACATTTATCATATTTCCCACAGACAAATATTCCCTCCTAGTTTTTCTATTTATGGTAGTTCTAAGAACCTTCTGAGTAAAAGGCTTCAGATTCAAATCTTTCGGAATATTTTTATATCATCTTTCTTGGTCTTTTGTGTTAAATTAATGATCAAGTCTGGACACTTCTTTCTTCATTCTGTCTTTTCCAACTACCCCTTCTTTCCATTTCTGCTGCTATCCTATTTTTGGAACCAATTACTGCATTTGAATTATACAAATGACTTATTTTTATTAAAGAAAAAATGTATTATTTTTATCAAGGTAATAAATACAAATGTTTAAAAAGTTAAATAGTATGGAAGTGTTCCTAGGAAAAAGAAAATTCCTTATTCTCTCAACTTCCTACCCCCATTTCATTTCCCATGGTGTGGAACTCTTTTTAACATTTTTATCATTTTCCATTCTTATTTGTTCTAGGTAGTTCTGTCCATACTTATAAATAATATGCATAAACTATGATTTCTTCATTCCTTCTTTTCAGGTTTTTCTATTGGATTCCTGCCATGATAGATGGTGGTTAAGCTCATTTACCCCATTCACCTTTTCTTTTTTCTTCTACCTTCTTCAGCAGACTTAAGTGACTGTTCTTAATTCCTCTTTTCATTACCTATGTAACTTTAAGTAATATATTTGTATTTTTATTTCTTGTTCTAACATCTATAGAAAGGATCTACTCATTTTGAAAGGTTAGAGCACTCGAGCTGGTCCTTCATCTCTCCTCTTCTCTTTTCATCTTCCAACACGTTACCTGTAATTCTGCTGTGAAATTGTTATGGTTGATTCTATTTATATTCTCTGATCCCAATTAAGTCTTGTGTGCTTTGTCGGTATATTGGTTCTGCAGTTAGGAGTAAAAACGTTTAGATAATTGGCTAATAACTAACCCAGCTGTGCTGTATGATTTCATTCCCCTTCTTGTATACTTGTCCTTCCCACCCTCACGACACCTGCCTTTATTGTTTCTTAAGTGTTTGTAATATCCAAGCATTATAGAATGTTGATGGCAACTTATCCATGTTTTTCTTCCTGAAACTTTTCCTCTGGAGTCTCCATCCTTTGATGGCATTGATTTCTCTCTAGGCTTGCCGCACAGCCATCATTCTGGGGGCCTCAAAATGTCAGCATGTGTGGGTGGCTGTTTTAGTCCATTTGTGCCGTAAAGGAATACCTGAGGCTGCATAATTTATAAGGAAGAGAGGTTTATTTAGCTCAAGATTCTGTGGATTGTACAGGAAGCACAGTGCCGGCATCTTTATTTGGGGAGGACCTCAGACTGCTTCTACTCATGGCAGAAGCAGGAGGAAAGTTGGCTTGTACAGAGGTCACATGACAAGAGAGCAGGCAAGAGACAGCGGAGGAGCTGCCCGGGTCTTTTAAACAGCCAGCTCTCATGGTCAGTGGCAGCCAGAACTCACCATCCCCCTTTGGCTGAGGGCAAAACAGGAAGAGCTTTAAACTACAGAACAAGGAATTGGGGCTTTAGATGATTGACTAAGGGAGCTACTGAAGGTTCCTGGGCAAGTGGAGACACGACGAAAATGGTATCTGGAAAGTAAACTGACAAATGTTATCACAGTATTTTTCAGACATTTTTTCATTATTGCCCCCCACCAGAACATTGATAGACATTTTTTCCCCTAATTGCCACTTCTCATGAAATTTTAAGAGCACAGATAAACTGTATGTCTGCCTTTGGAGAGAGCTTTCTCTTCATCTGCAGTCTCTTTTCTGTGTATTTCCGGTTAGGTCTTCGTCAGTCACCACTTCTTAGCTTTCCATTTCTTGAAAATTTGATGACTTCTCCCTTATGCTGATGGCTTTCCTTCCTCTCTCTTAGAAGTGAGATTTTTACTCCCAGTATTCTCATGTAATTGAATCCACAACTCAGACTTCCATCTTGAACTGGATGTTCTGAAATGACTTCTTAAGTGCTCATGCTGTTTAGCCTCTTCTGCCATTTGGCCAACCTTGCCTAATTTCTGGTGCCTTTGTCATCCCTAGATTGATTCCTTTATATGACCAGTATATCTCCTTTCTTGAAGACTCAGCCTTACTTCTATTACTAGGCCAAGTCAGCCTGTCATAAAGAACGTCATGGTTAACTACCTCTGTACCTCCTTAATCAAATATCATTAGTTGTCCTCCTGGGTTGTGGGCCAGGTCTGAATGCCCATCTCTGGGTCCCAGATTAGTCTGCAAATCAGAGCTTCTCTTGTCCTATGCCCTGGGTTCCTAGGACTTAATTTCTGCCTTGCTTTTGTTTCTAGCAGTTTTGTCTGTGTCAACCTCTCCTCTTTCCGGTTGGCAATCTTGTGAATCTGCCACAGCTTCAAGATGATTGTGGCTCTCAGGCTCCAGTCTCCAGCTCAGATTCCCTGTTAGTGGGTGCTGTCTGCCTCCTTGGGACCTCATAGTCTTCTCCTGGAAACCCAGTGCAAACTACTGCCTGCACCTACCCTGAGGTGGCCACCTCTTTAGAGCACTTCCTTGTTCTTCCTCCTGGTTGACTCTCCTGCTGTTAGCTCAGTCCACCTCCAAACTGCTCTGATCTGGCATATTTTCTTTCAATAGGCCCTGTCTTCTTTATCCCCTCTACTGGTTTGGGCTCTTACGTGGAATACAGAAATACTTCCTACTCACATCTGTTGATATCATCCTCTGCTATGGTTTGAATGTTTGTGTCTCTCCAAATTTATGTTAAAATCTTAACCCCCAAAGTGGTGATATTAGGATTTGGGACCTTGTGAGAAGTGGAGCCTCATGCATGGGATTAGCGCTTTTATTCACAAGCCCCATGGAGCTTGTTTGCCCCCTTCCACTATCTGAAGACACGGTTGGAAAGTACTGTGTATGGACCAGGGAAGAGGCCCTCACTGGCAGTCATATCTGCTGCCACTTTGATTCTGGACATCCCAGTCTCTAGCACTGTAATAAATACATTTCTGTTGTTTATAACCTACTTAGTCTATGATATTCTGTTATAGCACCCCAAATGGACTAAGACATCCTCCAATTTTACACATCCTGTAATCTACACATTCTCAGTGGGGGCAATGTCACTCGTAAGAGGGTAAAAACTGGTTTTTAGGAGCTGAAAAATCTTACTCTTTTTATGTTTATATATAAAAACCACAGATATATATATACATATACACACACAGTCCATAAACAGATATACAGTTTATCTATGAAGGTTCTAGGGTAGGGAGACAATAATGAAAACAATTTATTTTTTGACAAGGAATCTCGCTCTGTTGCCCAGGTTGGAGTGTAGTGGTGTGGCTCTATCTATCTATCTATCTATCTATCTATTATCTATCTAGATGGAGTCTCCCTCTGTCACTAGGCTGGAGTGCAGTGGTGTGATCTCGGCTCACTGCAACCTCTGCCTCCCAGGTTCAAGCAATTCTCCTGCGTCAGCCTCCCAAGTAGTTGAGATTGCAGGCACGCACCACCGTGCCCAGCTAATTTTTGTATTTTTAGTAGAGATGAGGTTTCGCCATGTTGGCCATGATGGTCTTGAAATCCTGACCTCGTGGTCCGCCTGTCTTGGCCTCCCAAAGTGCTGGGATTACTGCAGCCTAGCGACAGAGCGAGACTCCATATCTCTCTCTCTCTCTCTCAATTTATATATATACACACACATATATACACACATATATATATATACACATATATATATATACTCTGCACACTGCACTCCAGCCTGGACAACAGAGTGAGATTCCGTCTCAAAAAAAATTGTTTTCATTATTGTCTCTGTACCCTAGAACCTTCATAGATAAACTGTATGTCTGTTTATGGACTGTATATGTGTGTGTGTGTGTATATATATATATATATATATATATATATCTGTGCTTTTTATATATAACATAAAAAAGTAAATATATATGTATATATATATTTATCTTTCTAACTTAAGTAAATATATATATGTGTATATATATATATATTTATCTTTCTAACTAAGACAATGAGTACATTTATCATCAAGCAGAGTACAGTGTTTTGCAGACATGAACCAAAAACTCCACAGAAGACTAAGGTCATGGTATTCTCATTTTTCCTGTTTAAAAGAAAAAAAAACTAAGCAAACACTGGTTATAACAGCTAGAGCCAGGTAGAATTTTAGAAGTCATAAGAACTTCAAGAAGTTACAGATAATCACTGATACTGAGGATCATCTCTTTTTGTGAAGAAAAGTAATCTCTGCTTAAGAGCTTAAAGTAATTTCAATCTAATGGAGCAGCCTCCCCTGTGGGCCTGCTAAATAGGAGACAGAGGGGGAAAAAAGAGAGAAAAAGAGATGTTGATTCAGCTTCAATAAACTTTTATATAATTTTTATATCTAAAAACGTAGAAAAAAATGATTTCCTTTCCTTTCTTTCAGACAGGGTCTTACTTTGTCACCCAGGCTGGAGTGCAGTGACTCAAATGTGACTCAGCACAGCCTCGACCTCCCAGGCTCAAGTGATCCTCTTGCCTCAGCCTCCCGAGTAGCTTGGACTACAGGTATGCACCACCACACCCAGCTAATTTTTGTATTTTTTGTAGAGACAAGGTTTCACCATGTTACCCAGGCTGGCCTCAAATTTCTGGGCTCAAGTGATCCCCCAGCCTTGGCCTCCCAAAGTGCTAGGATAACAGGCATGAGTCACCATGGTTGGCCTGAACGAAATGATTTTTCCTATAGTGTAGTTAAGCTTATATCATTTCAAAATATTAAATTGTGTTTTTCAGTACATATAGGTGGGAATGCCCACCAAAATCTTTTTAGTGTTTAGGGTGTTAAAGGTCTTTATTTAGCCTGGGGAAGTGCACATCAGGGTTTTGATTGGAGATCCTGGATGTTGGGATGCATCTGAGTGAGGTGGGTTTAAGGGAAAGGGGTGCTGGAATGGGAAACCCCAGCATTCAGCAGGGGGATGTGGATGGGGTGTCTGACAATCATTCTGCTAATATGGGTGCTATACAGAAATACCTAATATATCTCAGGATACATGAAAAAGAGTATGGCTCTCAAGCCAGACTGACAAAGTTAGAATCCCTTCTCCACCAATTGCCAGCAGGTAATTTAGCAGGTTATTTGATTTCTCTGACATTTTCCTCATGTATAAAAAGAAGATAATATTAGTGCACTTCATTGAGAATTACATGAGTTAATAATAGTGAAGGTACACCTGGGCAGAGGAGATGCTCAAGCATGGGCATTTCTATATCCCTAGCCTCCAGTACCACGGCTGGCATGTGGAAAGCATATGACAAATACTTGCTGAATAATAAATGTGGGACTGCCTGTGAGATGAATGAAGCAGACGGTTCTTGAGTTGTTAGTAATGAATAATGCTGAGAAGATCCTGATTCCAGTGGATCTTTATTAAAATACAATCTTAGGTTAAATGACTACTTTTAAGTTATCAATGTCTGTTGCTAGGTTCTTTATACACACACACACACACACACACACACATGTGAAAGGGTCATTATTACTACTTTCATGTTTTTTTTTTTTCCTGTTCTTGTTGCTGCTGCTGAATTCTCACCGGGAAGGAATTAAGATTTCATTTCCTCACTGACACTCATAAAAGGTTGGCATTGCGTTCCCCTAGGTTTGAGCTGTGAAAAGCATCTCTGGTTCATGAGTTTTGGGTGGTAGGATTGGAAGTAGGATGAGGGGATTATGTAGTATTACCTCTGAGCAGGAAGGCAGGCTGAGTAGAGAAGATGAGGTAGAGCCCTAAGGCTGGGACGGCAGGGAGAGTACAGTGGGGCCCTTTCTGAGGGATTGGTTTGTATCCCAGTCCCAGTTCCCATGAAGTACCCCGGAAGACAGCAAGGTTTTTGATGCAGTTGCTGAGGTTGGGCAGTGGGCAGTAGGGGCTGAGGAATGGGAGTGTTCTGGAGCTGCCCCTGCGAGTGAATCATCCAAACTTGTATCTTTTCAGAGAACAAGGATGAACTGATTATCTTAGAAGCCCTTACAATATATCTTTTTAATGAGATTGTGTAAGCCCTGTCAGTTTTTTGAGTGATATCAAGGGAAGGGGAGGGACTCACAAAGCATGATGAAGTTTGGGGAGATCTTTTATTAATATGGAAGAAGTGGAATTTAGATTCTGACATATGATTTTTAAAAAGAGAGAATAGCATGAAATGGCTGCATCTTAGTGTTGTGGGGCAAATTTGAAGCATCTGTAGTATACAGTTTAGCTGATAATTAGCTGAAGCTGGACATAAAAGGAAGATTTCTAAAATTATTATTATTTTGTTTTTTGAGACGGATTCTCACTCCGTCACTCAGGCTGGAGTGCAGTGGTGCAGTGTTGGCTCACTGCAACCTCCGCCTCCTGGGTTCAAGAGATTCTCCCATTTCAACCTCCCAAGTAGCTGGGATTACAGGTGTGCACCACCATGCTCAGCTAATTTTCGTATTTTTAGTAGAGACAGAGTTTTGCCATGTTGGCCAGGCTAGTCTTGAACTCCTGACTTCAGGTGATTCACCCGCCTCAGCCTCCCCAAGTGCTGGGATTACAGATGTGAGCCACCATGCCCAGCCTCTTCAATTAATTTTTGATGAGAGACATTGCTCTGTAAATTTGGAGTTTTAAGGTGTACATTCACAGATTATTTTCTCCTTAGGAACTGGATTGCTAAATTGGTGTAGGTTATTATTGAGGCACACAGGCAGCCTAAAACATGCCATAGTCATTTCAACAGTCTGCTGTGGTGACTTGCTGGGCGGTTCACTTAAGAGGCAGCTCCACAGCATTCTCCATCCATTATTGCTTCCCATCAACCACTGCATCAAAGGCCTTGTCATATTCCAGGGCCCTCATGGGACTTGGAACTGGAGTGCAGGCTGAAAACCATCCAGAAGGAATCTCTCTTCTGCCCTTCTATGGCTTCACCTCACTTTCCTTCACTCAAAACATATAAATACATGGCCTTCATATTTAAAATATAAGACAATTTATTACAACATTAGCTAAATATAAATAACTAATTTTCAATTTCTATAATTATAAGAAACATAATTTAGAGATGAGAAGATGTAGGCCCCCTTACATATGTGAAAAAAAACAGAGCCCGTAGGCAACGAATGATTGGTTTATTGAATGAATGCACCATAGTCCCTAGGTATTTTATATAGCCTCTGTATATAAAACACTTACAGCAAGCAGCATGAGACAGTGTGATGAGCATGGCCTTTGCCATCAGAGGAACTTAGATTTAAATTCTGAATCTTCCATCTTGGGCAAATCACTTGTCTTTCATTGGGCAAATCGTTTATTTTCAAGATGGTACTAATAAGAACTACTGCATAACATTGCTATAAGGATTAAATAGAAAAAACATAAGTAACACACCTACCAAAGCACCTAGAATATAGTAATTATTCAACAAATACTTTGTAATGTTAAGGTAAACAATTACAGCTGCTGTTAATATCTAAATCCAGAATTCTCAGACACTTAACCTTATAAAATCTAGTCCTCACTCATTTCAATGTGAGTATTTCTGGATGGGAAGAATTTTATGTGATCATTTAGGGAATTTCATGTAATCATTTAGGAACTAAGTCTCCTTTCTTTTCATGGCTCTGCCCTCTCTGTCCTTAGATTTTTCTTTATTTAGCCTATGGATGAAGAAAGGAGGGTGAGGTGTGAGAAGTTTTGTCGGCATGCACCACTTCTCCCCACATGCTGTTAACTAGAACTCTGTTATAGACACAGCTGTAAGGGAGACTAGTTAATGGAATTTTGTTGTGTGCTTAGAAGAGAACGTGTGTTGGGTGAACATCTAGTTAGTATCTGCTACGGTTTTATTCTCCTTCCCCTTCTATTTTTCTCTTTACAAATCCAGGGATATTTTAAATTTATTATTGTCTAATGCTTTTTCTTTTTGAAAGTCTTAATTCATCTAGAATTTCTTATACATAAAGAGTCATTTTTTGGCACCTGACCAAGTAGTGATCAAGGTTTGCATCAGAACCCTTGAAGGAGATGAGAGAGAGGGGCAGGGTGGAGAGAGGGAGAGAGAGGGAACAACATCCAAGCATATTTAGTGCTCATAAGGATGAGGTGAAATAGGCATTCTCATTTCTTCCTAATGAAAGAATAAATCAGTCCAACCCTTCTGCAGAGAAATTTGATTTAAAATATTTATACTGCTTGACATGGTAATTCTAGTTTTTTGAAATGACCTAAGGAAATACTTTGAAATACAGATGTAAATCTATGTATAAAAATGTTCACTATAACATTATTCATAGTAACAAATAATGGAAAACAATCTAAATGAAAACCCTAGGGAAATGGTTAAATAAATTATAGTATATACACATTATGAAATGTTATACAGCTGTTAGATATAATCCTTAGGAATAGAATTTAACACCACAAAAAATGCCTATGCTAAAATGTTAAATAGTGAAAATAGAATATACAATTTTAAAGACAGTATAATTCTACCATGGACGGAAAATATTCAGGAAAAATACTGAATATAACCCATGTCTATATCTAGAGTATAATGGATAAATTAAATTAAATTATTACATATCACTTAATGGAATATTATACAGCAATGAAATAAATAAGCTCCAGCTCCACAAAATAATGTGGATAAATCGTGTGTACACATTGTTGAGGAAAAAGAATCAAGATATAAAATACACATATTATGATTTAATTTATATAAATTGTAAAGAGCAGACCAAATTAAAATAATATTTATAGAGACACATACTTAGGTAATACAGTTATAATGAAAAGCAAATAAATAACTAGTAAATCCTTAACAAGTCTAAGAATTCCCATGGGGTTTTTGAAAAACTTTAAAGAGGAAAATTTAAGTAAAACATGGGGTTTCCTGCTAGTCAAGCCGGCATGGGGTCAGAGCATCAGTGTTTGGAGTATTAATGTAAAGGTGACCTCATTAGTTCATGCAGACTGGTAAAACTTGGAACACATGGTTCTACAAACTACTGGTTTATAGTCTCTGGTAGCAAGTAGCAGAAATGAACTCAGGTATTTTGTATAAAAAGAAATTGAGTGTGAGTATATTGGATATATCACTTGGTTTTATTTAACACCAAAGTAAACAAAAAGACAATTACATCTGGCTTAAACAATATGGACCTTCATTATCTCAAGTAACAAGAAGTCCAGAGGTTGCAGAGTTGGCTAATTCAGTAACTCAATCAGAGACTCAGGTACTTTTGTCTAGCTGTTCTCTAGCCACAGCATGTTAGTGAGTCTCTCTTTGTGGTTTTAAGATGGCTCTAGGTGTTCCAGGAATCATGTGCAGATATGATGCAGGTAAGAGGGGAAGGGAGGATAAAAACCTTTTCCAGCTTTCCAATTGACTTTATGCCAGGCTGTATTGTGTGCCTGTGCATAAACCAATCAGTGGTAAGGAGAATGAGACTCTCCATACCTGGCTTTGACTTCACTGCCTTGGGTCTGGAAAGGGGCCCAGTGACTCCTAGACAAAGGACCACATAGGGGTTCTGTTATCAAGGAAGAGGCGGGGAAGAAAATGACTGTTAGATGGACATCCAACATTGATTCATCTCAAAGAATTAGAGGGAATAATAACTAAATCTCAAGTATGATGGAAAACAGCAGAGGGAACCTAGTAGCAGGATTACTTGAATTTTCATCTCTTATGTTTTGCCATTACTATGACCCCATTCCAGTAATTCCCTGTCTCTTTGTCTTTCAGTTCAAAATTTCAAATATTGGGAATGACAATATTTGAGTGGTCCAGCTTGTGTTAGCTTACCATTCCTGCATCATAAGCTATAGCTGTGCAGTAAAGTTATTAAGAACAGTCATGGCTGTTGGATACCCACCTCCATAGGTAGCTATCCAAGAGGTGTTTAATATATTCATATTCCTGATCATCTGCTAAAGTGGAAGGTAGGAATGGTATCCATTTCATGTTTTAATAATCGTCTTACTTTTGTTCAGACTCTTCATTATTCCTGTATTTTGGTAATTTCATCTTTGATGCTATGACACAAAGAACGTGTCTTTGACACAAAGAAAGAAACTAGCTTAAAACAGGTAAACTGGTTTAACTACCTTAAAAGAAACATAGTAACCATGAGTTCTGAACAATATACCTCGTCTTTCATCCTGTCAAGGTATAAGAAAATAAAGTATGAAATAGTTGTGATAGCAACTATATAGATGAAAGTCTTAATAAGAAAGCAGATTTTTTTTTTTTTTTTTAAATTTGAGACAGGGTCTCGCTCTACCACCCAGGCTGGAGTACAGTGGTGCAATCTCAGCTCACTGCAATCTCAACCTCCTGAGTTCAAACAATTTTTGTGCCTCAGCCTTTTGAGTAGCTACACCACCATACCTACATAATTTTGGTATTTTTTACAGACACAAGGTTTCACCATGTTGTCCAGGCTGGTCTCAAACTCCTGGCCTTAAATAGTCTGCCTGCTTTGGCCTCCCAGAGTGCTGGAATTACAGACATGAGTTACTGTACCCCGCCTAAGAAAGCAGTTTTATCCTTCCTATTGCTAACTCCATTAAGGAAATAGCACCATACACTTTAGCCAATGTAAATTTAATTTGAGGTAGCGGAGAGATAATAAAAGAGAGAAAGAGACAGAGAAAGAGAGAGAAATATTGGGGGGAGAAAATTTGGGTAGTTCGTATAACATTGCACTTAAGATTTCTTTACTTGTAGTGAGAGAGGGTGAAGACATCCATTCCCTCTTGCTTCTCATAGCCTGAGCACCCCACCACAAAGTGTCAGTGCTAATGTTTAGTGATAACACACTTTTTATGAAACATGGTCTCATGTGAATAAATAGCAATTTGTTGCAAAGCTCAGAAAAATTGGCATCTTGAAAGAGAGAACTTTATCAAATCTTGACATCAAGGGCTCAAATAAATACTAACCTGAATAAAAAAGCATTAGATAAGAGGTTAGAAAGGCTTTTGATTGTAAAATTGAACCACAAAAGGGGAGTCAATTGCAAAGGTTTTTGCTTTCAGATTTTCTGCTGAAGAGAGGTAAAAAGGAATCAAAAGCCAACTAAGGTGGGCATAAATGTTGAAATATCTGCTTCAACTTCAAATGTGCAAAATGCTGGAGAAACTGCAACATTATATTCTGCACGCTTATTCTTTAAAATATAGTTGGCATTGCTGTATATATTATACATTTATCCATAACACTGTATAATTCAGAGTTACTCATCTAGAGCAAATATACCCTTTATCTTATGCAATCATGATTTAAGAGATTTTCAATGTAATTTCTGTGACTTTTCCCCAGTTGTTGATTCTACAACGCCCTCAGATAAATTGCAATTTGGCTGAACTTACTGTGTGTATGTATAAAGGTAGTTCTCCCATGATTTCATTATGTAAGAATCAGCTGTAGCTCCTTTCTGACTTTAAGACAGTAAGAACTTTTGAGCATATAATTTTCAGTTACTTATAAGAATAATTTTTAAAAATTGTCAAAATAATAGGATCATATTTTAGAAAAATGAGGATATAAAGAAAAAAATCCCATTCTAATAAGTAATGTTTTAACATTTTCAAAATAGTTCATCCTATTCTTTGTTGGAGACTCTGAAGGGACTCCATGTACAGAAACACTTCCCCACTTGGTTCTGATCATGTTAATAATTAAAACAAAAGATAAGACAGAAGAGGTCCAAAAATTATCTTTACTGTTGGGATAGGGGCTCTTGGTCTGCCATATGGGTTTGCTAATATTGAATATTGATTGAATATTGAATATTGCTAATATTGAATGTGCCAGTGATACTAGTGCAGTAGACCTCTCCTTGAAGAGTCAGACCCCTGGAATATCAGAGAACATCAGTTCCCTGAAGCCAGGACAATCCCAAGGGTGAACTGACTCAAGCATTCCCAGTTATTCTCTCCAAATTTAGCAATCAGTTAACCCAATTACCTCCACCTCTCTTGGGCCAATGTGAATAAAAGGAAGAGGGGAGGTTAGGAGGAGAGCTTAGAGAAAATCCTTTTCATAGAAAACGGAAATGGGAAAAGGTGTTTTATTTTTATGAGTTTTAAAAAAACAGAAGAATATGTTTCTACACTCATACAAAGAGACCAAAGCAAGAGTTTCAATGGAGTCACAATTGTCATATCAAGACACGTGTGTAGAAAAACAGTTTACACAGCAGGGTTGGGACTGCTAGCCTTAGAAATGCTTGCTTGAAAGATTGGCCTTTGGATGGCATCTGGAAACTCGGGTTTTGAGAGAGTTTTCTTTTCTTTTTCTTTCTTTCTTTTTTTAATTAATTAATTAATTTTACTTTAGGTTCTGGGGTACATGTGCAGGTCATGCAGTGTTGTTGCATAGGTGCACACATAACCAGGTGGTTTGCTCCTTCTATTCCTCCTTCATCTATATCCAGCATTTCTCCCCATGTTATCCCTTCCCACCCTCCCCACCCACCACTGTCCCTCCCCTAGCCCCCCGACAAACTGCCCCCAGTGTGTGATGCTCCTCTCCCTGAGTCCATGTGTTCTCATTGTTCAGTACCTGCCTATGAGTGAGAACATGCAGTGTCTGGTTTTCTGTTCTTCTGTCAGTTTGCTGAGAATGATGGTTTCCAGATTTATCCAAGTCCCTACAAAGGACATGAACTCATCATTTTTTATGGCTGCGTAGTATTTCATGGTGTATATGTGCCACATTTTCTTTGTCCAGTCTATCATTGATGGGCATATGGGTTGGTTCCAGGTCTTTGCTATTGTACACAGGGCTGCAATGAACATACGTGTGCATGTATCATTATAATAGAATGATTCATAGTCCTTTGGGTATATACCCAGTAATGGGATTGCTGGGTCAAATGAAATTTCTATTTCTGGGTCCTTGAGAAATCGCCACACTGTCTTCCACAATGGTTGAACTAATTTACACTCCCACCAACAGTGTAAAAGTGTTTCTATTTCTCCACATCCTCTCCAGCATCTGTTGTCTCCAGATTTTTTAATATCACCATTCTAACTGGCATGAGATGATACCTCAATGTGGTTTTGATTTGCATTTCTCTAATGACCAGTGATGATGAGCATTTCTTCATATGTTTGTTGGCTTCATATATGTCTTCTTTTGAAAAGTGTCTGTTCATATCCTTTGCCCACTTTTTCATGGGTTGGTTGGTTTGTTTTTCTTGTAAATTTGTTTTAATTCTTTGTAGATTCTGGATATTAGCCCTTTTTCAGACGGGTAGATTGCAAAAATATTTTTCCATTCTGTTGGTTGCTGGTTCACTCTAAAGATTGTTTCTTTTGCTTTACAGAAGCTCTGAAGTTTAATTAGATCCCATTTGTCTATTTTGGCTTTTGTTGCCATTGCTTTTGGTGTTTTAGTCATGAAGTCCTTGCCTATGCCTATGTCCTGGTTGGTATTGCCTAGGTTTTCTTCTAGAGTTTTTATGATGTTAGGTCTTATGTTTAAATCTTTAATCCATCTGGAGTTAATTTTAGTGTAAGGTGTCAGGAAGGGGTACAGTTTCTGCTTTCTGCACATTGCTTTCCAGTTTTCCCAACACTATTTATTAAACATGGAGTCCTTTCCCCATTGCTTGTTTTTGTCAGGTTTGTCAAGGATCAGATGGTTGTAGATGAGTGGTGTTGCTTCTGAGGCCTCTGTTCTGTTCCACTGGTCTATGTCTCTGTTTTGGTACCAGTACCATGCTGTTTTGATTACTGCAGCCTTGTAGAATAGTTTGAAGTCTGGCAGTGTGATGCCTCCGGCTTTGTTCTTTTTTGCTTAGGATTGTCTTGGCTATGTGGGCTCTCTTGTGGTTCCATAGGAAGTTTAAAGTGTTTTTTTTTTTCCATTTCTGTGAAGAAGGTCATTGGTAGCTTGATGGGTTTCCTGAATACAGCACACTGATGGGTCTTGACTTTTTATATTTGCCAGTCTGTGTCTTTTGATTGTGGTGTTCAGGCGGTTTATATTCAATGTTAATATAGTTATGTGTGAATTTGATCCTGCCATTTTGTTACTGACTGGTTTTCTTTTTTTTTTTTTTTCCACTCAGACACATATTTAATAACTGTAGAAATCCAAAAGAATTAGCATCAAATCTTGAAGTAGTGAGTGAAGCTGCGGATTGGCTTGACTGGGCTCAGCCACTGAACTGCCTCAACCGGCCAAGGAACAGGATATAACTATGCGGACTTCTATGTTGTCTTAATCTCATTGTATGTATTATGTATTTGGTTTCAATAAAGCATTTGTCCCATTGGCTCTGGAGCTCGAAGGAAGACTAAGGAATGTGTAGTGACTCTGAGTATGGTGTAGACCTATGCAGCAGAGCTATGGGGGAGAAGATTAACAAAGTCCTTTCTTCCAGTACCAGGATGGTCATGAGTGGCAGTCCCATCCAAACAGGTCACTAGGGCTAGAAGGCTGGACCCTGCCCTCTCTGTCTCTGAGCTATGATGCGTTCTTGCTCCCTCTGGGGGAGGCAAGGAGCTCACAACTGGGAGTTTTCAGTGAATGAGCACCATGATACAGTCATTGCTGATCCCTCCATCTAGCTGTTGTGAAAAGATGAAGCAAAGGAGGCAAGAAAATGCTTAATCTAGCAGATAAGAGAATGGACAGTGCGATCCTTGTTTGTGCTAGTCATTGGGTGACGCACCACACTTCAGCTCCATGACGCTACTTGTTTCCCTTCATTTCCTCTGTTTCCATTTATTCCCTTCATTTATGGTCTAGAGTCAAACAATTCTAAACCTCAGTGTCTTATGAAGTTGACACTTCAAAACCTGCAAAAGCAGGATGTCTTTGAGGTATTTAGTCATACCAAGCACAACTAGAGCTCTCATAGGCAGTGTAGGTGTGCAGAGATCCACCTCCTTGCTTACTGGCAATTAGGGAGTTAATGCTCTAAAATTGAAGCAAGGAGTCTGGACTCTTGCTATTTTATGGAAGCCACATAAGTTGGGCAGGACTCCACGGGAGCTGCCCAAGACCTGATGATGGCAAGAGATTTCTATGTCTGAGTCATGAAATCTGTCTACTACGAAATATGCTATGCTTCACCTGAGAAATAATTCTGGTGTGAGTTCTAGTCTTTCAGGACATTACAAAGAAGGGAAAATGATGTAAAGGAAAGAAAGAATGTCAGAGTGGGAATCCAGTTTTGCCTCAAACTAGCTGGGAGACTAGGCAAGTCATGGAAGGCCTCTGTTTCTCTGCCTGCAAGTGTGTTATATTGAACTGGATGGCCATGAAATCGCTTTCACAGCCAGAGATTTTGTATGGCTTCTAAAATGCTTACATCTCTGAGGTCCTAAAGAAAACAGGAATACCCTTCCCCCACATTTAGACTGGATTTACTGAGTGTGGTGTTCTAGTCCCCAAAAACTTCCTCCTGATCTTCCCTGATTGCCCAGGGAAGAATGAAAGAAAGGGTTTGTGACATACAAAATTATAAACGTAGTGACAGCTGACCATTTAGTAGAAACGAGCCTTGCCTTTGCACAGCTTTGTGAAACAACTAGAAAAGGCTATGTTTTCTCTCTCCCCACCCCAAGCTTACTCCTTTAGACATGCAGGTAACTGCCCTTCCGGCACCTCTCATTTCTCCTCATTCCACCAGGGAATGAAGAAGTTCTACAAAGAGGAGGTCTCATGTACTAATCTGCAGCCATTTGATGATGGCAGTTAGGTCTGATGCTAAAAAGAGGTTGTGTCCAGCAGAACCCAATTTCATAGGAATCCAAGCTCCAAGCCTGGGAGACAGAAGGTTCTGGGAATGAGCTCCATGCTGAGTCGGTCTGGAAGATCCACTGGAGGATCTCATGGTGATGTAGACCCTGGACTGCATAGTCATAGATGGTGTTCATGCTGGTGCAGAGGGGCTGCTGCTGCAGCTCTGTCGCCTGACAAGCAACCAGCCCTCTCGCCGCACAAAATAGCAGCAGCAGCAGCTTCAGCACAGCCCAGGAATGAGTGTGTTTCTGGGGTGGTGGCTTGCAGGGATGGGAGCTGGACTTAGATTTCGGGGCCTGATTTGTTTCCTTCCTAGGTTTCTTCTGCTCCTGCTTGGCTGCTTTGAGGGCATCATACTCCTTTCTCCGGGGCTCCTTCTCTGCCGCCTTCTGCCGCTTCTGCAGTTCCCGCTCCTGAGCTTCTTCAGCTCGCTGCTTGGCCTCAGGCTTCTTCTCTGCCTCATGTTCTACTTCAGCCGCGGCTGCCTTTCCCGCTCCTGATCCGCCTGCATGGCCTTCATGTGCTGTGATGTCTTGTTTGCACACTGCTTACACTGCTTCTCATCC